>VMBQ01006101.1:34879-59054 GCA_007657795.1 Dreissena rostriformis | reverse complement strand
AGCCAGCGTTATTTTGAGCAACCCACTCTTAACGCTAACACTGATTTTAACAGGTCCGTTATCATTTAACGGTACGTTAAGACTTAACGATGCTTTGAGCAACCGGGCCCTGTATATAACATTACTTGTTTTTTTTTATTTTTTTTATTTATGTTTGTATTTATTTTTTTGTACTGGGTATGTATACCAGGTAACTACCAGTTAACAAGTAGATTGATCATCATCGTCACGTGGTAAACCCAGGAATGCAAATTGTGCATGCGTAGTGAATTGTATATATTTTATATATAAAATGATCAATCTACTAGCGTTATTTTCGTGTGTATATCGTTATGTCACCTTTTTTCGCGATGTACTTTCGATTTCACATCGCGAAATTTTATTACGGAATATACTGAAAATATTAACTTTGTTCAAGTTATGTCATATACCAGTCGTGATATTTTAATCAATATGAACCAATAATTTTAAAAAAATACGGTATTTTCGAAATTTTCTTTTTTTTGGCATTCCTGGTTTATAGTCCCTTTAAAAGCATGACCTTTGTGATAAAGGTCTGACACTCGTTTTCATATCATACCATATTTTATTAAACTCGTCCAGGAAATTCGCTAGTAAGCTCGCCAAAGGCTCGCTTACTAACAAAATTCCTGAACTCGTTTAATAAAAATGGTATGATATGACAACTCATGTCAGATCCTATATGTATTATTTTCTTAATCAGCATCATTTCACTGAACTACATTCAATTTTTTAGGTAGGCTTTCCATGCTTTAAAAAAAAAAAAAAAAAATCAAAACCACCCCACGCTCGGCTTTTGTCCAGGTTATTTGCACCCCTGGGGTATATAAAAGTTCCATTATTCATCCAGATTTCCAAATATGGGCATGCAGTTGTACTAAAGGTGTTTAGAGAAGTTTAAACAAGATGAAATAAGTTTTAATTTACAGACATTTACTTTTTATAACTTGTTATCTATGTAAGAGCGCCATGAAATGTAAGTGGTTTCAGCCAAGTAGAAATTGGGTTGTTTAAAAACAAAGTGTCATGCAATTCAAAATAGTATCATTTAAGTAATATTTTTAACTTAGTTTTTATAGAAATAAAAATAAAAATGCGACATGCATGATTCGTATTATCAGCAGTAAATCACCCAATTAAGCCATAACGTTGTTTTAATTTTAAAAATTGAAGAGTGTGCATAAAAATTGCAACATATTTAACAATAAACATACTAGCTTATATGCTATATTAAATCAAATTACGTTAGAAAAGAAATAAAACGCGTCGCAAAAAATATGCGTTGTCGGCAGGATTCGTCTATCGCCTTAACCACTCGGCCACGACAACTTCACATTAGTACCTGCTTAAATAAGATATCCATAAAAAAAACAGGTAAGAAAGGCTCTTCAATCTTCGAAGAAATCGCGGGTGCGCTACCTTAAAGCCACACACCTTGAAATGAAAAACATTTAAATAAATACACTTATTTATATTGAAATTATCATTTAATCTATAGCCTAGTTAGCAAGTAATTTATAACTTTTCAAACGGTACCTCTTTTAAACCCGAAAGAAGGATTTCTATACGTATACGTCCATTTCGACAAACGCGATTATTTTTAAGTTTGAAAGCGCAAAAAAATACGGATTTTTACCTTGTTACCACCAGATATATTCTGATTGGCATAGATAAAATCAAATATAAAGCCTAGTTAGCAAGTAATTTATTATTTTTTTAAACGGTTTCGCCTTTAAAACCGAAAGTAGGATTTCTAGACGTATACGTCCATTTCGACACAAAAAGCGATTATTGTTTAGTTTTAAAGCTCAAAAAAGACAGATTTATACCTTGTAACCAACAGACATATTCTAATTGGCATAGCTAAAATTATTATATAGCCTAGTTAGCAAGTAATTTATTATTTTTCAAACGGTACCGCTTTTAAAACCAAAAGGAGGATTTCTAGACGTATATGTCCATTCCGACAAACGGGATTATTTTCAAGTTTTAAAGCGCAAAATAGATGACTTTCTATCTTGTTACAACCAGATATAATTATATTTATTGGCATAGATACAATATGTTTTTCAATTGTACTTAAATGTACTATGCCAAATAAGGTGTGTGGCTTTAAAGGTTGTTAAATCATCATAATACTTTTTGCATACAAACAATAGGGCAAACATGAACCTAGATTGCTCACATGTGTATTGGGGTGTCGCCAATATCAATTCCAGTGGCAGAATTGCACAATGTTTGTAAAGGACCACAATCTGACGTCACATACCAAGTATTAAATATGGGTGCTTTCTGCTGTCAGTGAAGTTTTTTTGAATGCTGTATGCTTCATAATTCCACATTAAACATTTTAACACCACACCTCAGGCAGGGCTAATTTTGATCCCAGGCACATGATTTGAAGACACTTAGTAGAGAACCACAATAATTTTTATGATGTTAAATGCCAAATACAAATATGGCCTTTTGGTTTCAAATAAGTTATTTTACTATGAAAGACAAGTCATGTGATCTATGGGACGTGTTCAATTTTGTCCAACAGGGGCATGATTTGAACATACTTTTTAGATGTCTACTATACGATGTTAAACATCAAATATGAAAACTGTCACATTTGAGATTTCAGAGGAGATATTTAAAATAAATGACTATACACATCTTTATAAATCATGTCTCTGTGAAAGGGCAAAGATCTGAGACTAATGGTTTTAGAGAAGAAAATTTAAGTTATTTACGATAACAGTCTCTATGCATCATGTGAACCCTGGGGCGTGGTCAGTTTTGACAAAGGGGACACCTTTTGAACAAACATTACAACGTAATACCAAATATTTAACCTCTTACCATAGAGTTTTCAGAGGAGAACATTTTGAAGTTATTTACTAGACAAGTCTATATAAATGGTGTTACCACAGGGGCGAGGCTAGATTTTACTTCAGGTGCATGATTTAAACGAACTTTGAACAGGACATCTATATGATGTTACATGCAAAATATGAAACGAAGCACATGTTGCAAATGTGTATGCGTCGAATTTTATTTTCGCTTGAGGCAAGATTGATGTCATTGCATTCTCGACTTTAAAAAATGAATTGAAAAAAAACTTCATATGTCAAATAAGAATATATAACCAATGTCGGCATTTGATACTAATTTATATTTTATAATTTAATAATTAATTTAATAATTTAATTTCTCACACGACCCTTAAACACACTCCCATCCAAATGGAAATTCTTTCATATAATAAATTTCAGCCGAAAATGTCAACTTTGTGATTCGATTGTACTAATGTTCTCGATATTTTAAAGCGAAAGAGTAATGTTATTAGCTTTATATTTTATTTAATTGAAACATAGTACATTCATGCTAGTGCGAAAGAAAACATGGTAATATTAAACTATTATTGCACTATCGAACCCTGTAAATGGCTCACGAGTCATCAACGGCAAGCAGAAATTTTAACATTGAACACATTATAAGAATAAATAACGACGCTTGAGCCAGTGAAATTATATATCACGTTACTAGTAGCGAATCGATCGTATAACACAAAACATGGTGTACACTTTATATATATATAGATTATATATGCCTATTTTAAGATCATGCTATTTATAGAGCGGAACTAACTTAACACATTCACAGGAAAAAAGGATAGGCCTAGGCCTAAATAGAATAGTTTGAGGCAAGCTCGGCTATGTTTTATAACATGTTTCACAGCCTCGCAGAATAAACTTGATGTTTGCCCTAAACCCACATTATATTCTCTATATATCACACATAATGTAAGATTGATAACACTTTAAAGGGACTTGCACTCAAATTTTCGTATTTTTTAAAATGTCATTAATTAGATTTACTAACAAATCTATACTGTTTTAAATAGTTGTAATTAACAATAATAGCAAGAGAAAAGTTTAATAAAAAATATTGGAACCCGTTGTTAATTGCGCTATAAATGGTCGCAAATATTTGGTCAGATACATGGTCAGAAAGATTTTACAACTAAAGATCTATTTCTTTAGCAGTTCTTAGCTTGGTTTGCGAAGTTAGTCATTTGGACGACCACTAGGCAGAACACCGGTCTTTGAACGTGTTGCCAGCACGAGCAGATACATATTCAATTGAATGACCCACCATAGAATGTACTCGTAGAGTTATGTCATGCTGATCTGCGCGAACACGTTTTGGACATCTTTACATTAACGGCGACATGGCCGATAGTCCCACAGATGGATCCTTTGATTAAGACGTTCTTCTGGTATACAAACGAGTCCGTCCCGCAATATATACATATATTATATATATAATATAATATATATATATTGTGGGACGGACTCGTTTGTATATATTTGAGGTTGTCGTCTGACATCACACGGTACCTGTTTGTTTGTTTAAAATGCTACTTTATATGGGGATTTTTTTTTTATTTTTACACACCTTATTTTAGTGTTAAAATTAATAAAAACTAAATATGCAACATGTACTTTTTTGCGTTTTCATTTTTAAATTTTGAAAACGAGTATTGCAATAAAAATACAGTCAATGCTCTATACTTTAATTCATTTCTCTATTATTTACAACTTGATAACAATTGTTCAATGTTTTTCTTATTATTTATAAACAACAAGTTTTTCACTTAGCTACAATACATGTTATATTCATCGACACATAATATAACTTATTTATTTGTTCCATATTTAATTGACATTGACTTAACTGTTGTTGCAGATACATCAAATTCGTGTATAATGTTAACGTGTAATTTGTGTAAATATATTGTAAAGAAGCATAAGTGTATGTGCATACGTGTTTAATAACGATATCCGTTTGAATAAATGTTCGATGTTTTTTTGCAGCTTCTTCACGTACTTTCAAGCAGTTAATGATAGTTGTGTATAAAAACGATATGTTTCACGAGTTTATGCAACATCTAAATTCTCTACATGTTCATTGCTATGTCATATTAATGTGTGCAAACGTGTATACACTTGCAAGTAAACATCTGGAACTTCACATGTGTATGGTGAAAGTACAATGTTTTTTGGTTATATTTTCCGATAAAGGATTCATCACAGAAAATGTATATGCTTATAATTGCTAATTTCCTTCTACCTTCCTATTTGTTTTAAAATTATTTTTAAACTGACTTACGACTAGAGATTTGTCTTTTTTATTTTTATTTTCTGAATCGAAGATAACACCTTTTTTGTGCTCATATTGTTTTTATTCCACGTGTTACACTTCACGAACTACCATAACTGCATATATAATGCATTTATGTATAAATATATACCAAATACGCCATGCTTTATCAATAATATTAAGAGTAGCATTTGAATTGAAATGGTTATTAAAAATGAGGAAAGATAAGATGGAGGGTTGGAATGTCTGAGAATCCTTAATTGTTTGTATTTTTTTTTTTGAATTTTGTTTTGGATGCAGAATGTCATGGCCGTTGGAAATATGCACTGAAAGAACAGAAAATCAAAATGTTGTATTACAGTTCTCAAGCCTTAAGGTCATGCATGGTCTTTGTTTTCAACAGTACCTGCATAACAACATGTAAAACTAGAGCTTGTCAAAACATGACTTATAACCCAACAACACTTTGTTATGTAATTTCAAGGATAGATATCTCAGGATAGTGTCCTGCACATCTACAGTTCAGGGTGATAACATATTAAGTTTCCATTTCAACTCATGAAAAATATGGCAGAAGTGATACAATATTATAGGTTGTAGTTTAAGTTCTTGAAGAATATGGTAGAAACGTGCTCCACAAACTTCTATCATGATATGTTAATTACTTTTGTCAATTATTTTAAAGGGCAAATAACTATCGACACTGGGGATGAACAAAATGTCGTCCTCATTTTCATCTTCACGTCTGCTTTTACAGAACAATATATTTCTGTTTAAACCAAATCTTATAAGGTTGACCTAAAGTATTACAATAATTGAGCTATTCTAAGAGGTAAAGACAACTTCATTTGATAATTGTTGTTTGTTTTGTTCATTTGGTATTTCGCCGTATCTAACAGGATTCTAGTCATGGCAATCAGTTAACGTACTCCAAGTGTTTCTAGGGAGCTTGTTTACAAGGACTGTCTAACCGTTATCCACACCGTTTAATCTTCGAACATAAAATTAAAAAATGCAATTGCGTAAAAATAAAATAAAACTTCCACAATGAAGTTAATTTTGTATTGTTATCCCTTAGGAATCAGACATTGGTGTGAAGGGTTGGGTCGGAAGAGCATATTTTATGTCACTGTCTGTTTTCCCTTTTTTATTATTTTTTCCGTTCAAACGCCAATTTATCAGCCACATATTGACTGAGTAACCGGCATATATGCCAGTAAGCTGCGTTGTTGCGTGGGGCTAATCTCGCTGACTTAACATAGACTTGCCAAGCCGCTGATGCCTTGTTTTCCAATTCCATTATTTGTCCTATCAAGCTGTAAGCAGTCTCTAAACGACCCTTGTCAGGACATTCCAGCGTCGAGATACAATAGTCAAACAGTTTATCTAATGCAGCATATTTACTTGCTTTGTCTCCGTGCGCAAGATACTGAAGGTAGTATAGGAACGGTTTGGCGTCAACGACAGCTAATTCTATCCATTTTTTATCAAATCGAATCCTGTCATCACGAGCAGTACATTTCCTGTACATTTCATATATTAAATGACTAGGAGCACAATTAATTTCAAACTTTGTGAATTCAACATTCAATATCATCGTTGCTGCAAAAACCTTGAATATTTCGTTTGGCGTAAGACTTGTTTGCGCTCTTTCAATCACTTTTTCAAACAAGTTCCTGCGTGGCAACATTGAGATTTGAACCATGTCGTCTGTAATCATGCTCTCAATATCCTTCAGCAAAGTGACACCTCTATCATAAGCATGTATGTAAACAAGCATTGATGCATATTTCAAATAATTAGAGATTTGTCCAGACAAATTCCTTAAGGAACTTTTGAACATTTCGTCAATGTCGACTGTGATGGGTCTCTTATTAGCTATATGAACAGACGCTTCTGTGGTAGCGACTCTGTTAGTTTTGTTTTGATAGACGAATTCAAGTTCAAAAGAGTAATCTTTCCGGTGTGAAATTGAGTGTTCCACATTTTGTGCGAGCTGTTTCATCTGTGTTCGGAACTCTTTCAACGTAAGTTTTTTTCCTTGCAGATCTAAATGTCCATTTAAATAACCCCTTAAAATATCCGACAATTGTGCCATATTAATATAACCATATTTCGCTCTTGAAATTGGTGTACTAGTTCTTGTCGCTTGAAATGATTTCAATCTTTCACCCACACAGTCTGGGCTTAACGTGTACACACATTGCAAACCAGAGTTAATAATTTTCGTCAGTTCTTGAATCAAAGGTTGAAATTCGCTGACTTTAAGTTTCATCGCGAACAAATTAACACTGCCAATTGAATAATGGGGACAATATCGTATTTTCAGAAAACGCCGAAGCGTTTTCAAACAAAAGAGTACACAATTTACAAGGTTTTCGGTGTACCATATTTCCATTGGATGTTTTTCGACTGTGAATAACATAGCCGTTTTCATATGAAAGGTACTTAGTTGATCGCCGACGATAGGTTTTTGGAATTGTTTATGTATCATTTTCGTGATAATGTATGCCTTCATTTGTACAATTTCAAGGTCACACACCAGTAAAAGTTCTATCTTGTTTGTAGACACTCTCCATTGACGTAATGCGATGTTACTTGGATAATGTACATTCATCAAAATCATGTTACGATCAGCGTCATACGAAAACGTGTGTCCGATATTTCCCTGTGGAAGAAAGAAAACCCCGCACTGTGTTGCCTTTGTTTTTGTGACCTGTTTCGGCCAATGAACGGGATTTGGTCTAGACAACCAAACCTGGCACTCATCTGGCATCTTTGGACATTGTATGGCATAAACAAAGTCTTGATGGTAATTTAAAGTGTGCGCCGGTCCATGTTGTTCGAATTTATCGTGTGGGTAAAGCTGAGACCATTTTTGAAACCAATCCCTAAAGAGAGAATTTATTAGCAAAACTCGGCCTTCTTCATCTAGCATGAACTTATCAGTATTTTCCTGTACTGAAAATTCAAATACACCTTCACGGGCAGGGAAAAATGTATTGTCTGAAAGTTGCAGCACATACTGTAGACTGTAACATTGTGGACACGACATTGAGGTTTTTATGGCAAGAAATGATTCCTTGGATGGTAGGCAATCCGACAGGTCTGTATATGCAGCCCTATCGTCCACATAGGACAGCTTATCAATGTCCGAAAGCATGCCATATGTGGTAGATCCCTCTATTTGGCTACCAAATGTGTGTGCTACGCCGTGTTTATGGGCATTCAGACTTGTACAAAGACAATCGCGCACATTGTAGATATATCGTCTGAAGTTGATCAGTTGTTCAGTCACTCCAATATCATCCAACACTGTGCACAGTTTGATCGACAACGACTCAATCGTGTCATTATCCATATTGTTTGTAAACGTAACACGCGATATGTAATATATACACTATTAAATTACATTATGGTTTTAAAGTTTCTCTTTGTAAAATAAAATTCACGGTTTACTTTGCCTACTTTCGATTTACCAATCGATTGCATTTGAAACACAAAATCGCCTTGGTGTGTGAATTGAGGCATTCAACATTTGGAGTATTGCCAATTAGGGAATGAAATGATAAAGCGCATACGCAATAAATAGGAACAATATCGATTACACACACCTATTGACAAGGACAATAAAATATTTTGAACGGAAAAAAAACACAGACAAAATATCGATTACAAGTTAATGATCACTATATCATATGTCATCGACTCTTAAAGGTGGTTAAATCTTATGACGACTATTGTCATACAAACAATAGGGCTAGCCTGTGTATTGGGGTGTCGCCAATTACAATTCCAACGAGATGAATTGCACAATCTGTTTAAAGGACCACAGTCTGATGTCTCATACGAAGTATTACATCTGTGTGCTTTCTGGTGTCAGTGAAGTTTCTTTCAATTAATTATGTTATATAATTCAACATAAACTATTTCAACACCACAACCCCAGGCTGGGCTAATTTTGATCCCAGGCACATGATTTGAAGAAACTTAGTAAAGGATCCCGGTGTGATGTTAAATGCCAAATAAAAATATGACAGTGTGGTTTCAAATATGTTATTTAACTATAAACGACAAGTCATGTGATCCCTAGGGCGCGTTCAATTTTGCCCCCAGGGGCATGATTTTAACAAACGTTTCAGATGACCACTATACAACGTTAAACACCAAATATTAAAACTGTTACTTTTGAGATTTCAGAGCAGAAGATTTTTCAAATAATTTACTCCACATCTTTATAAATCATGCTTCCCTGGGATGTGGCCAGTTTTGACCCCATGGTAATGATTTGGAAAAATAAACGTTATACAGGACAACTATCTGATGTTTCATACCAAATAGGAAGGCTCTGGAACTTATGGTTTTAGAGAAGAATGTTTAAGTTATTTACAATATCAGTCTATATAAAGCATGTGACTCCTCTGGCGTGGCCAGTTTGGACCTAAGGGACACCTTTTGAACAAACATGGATGAACATTTTAAAGGTACTTACTATACAAGTTTATATAAAGCGTGTGACCACTGTGGTGAGGCCAGTTTTTATTCCAGGCGCATGATTTGAACAAACTTTGAACAGGACCTCTATCAGATTTGCATGCATATATCAAAGGAGTGATAAACATTTTGCAAACGATTATGCGTCGAATTGTATTTTCACAGGAGGCTGATTGATGTCATTATACAAGTATATGCGTTATCGACTTTAAAAATGAATTTTAAAAACTTAACAGATCAATTAAGTATCAAACAATAGCGCTTTTCAAAACTAGTTCAATTACGCATGTGGTGTAATTTGCTGCAATGAGTTACTCACATGACCCTTAAACATAAACCCATCAACTTGGGAAATCTTTCTTATAAATAATTTCAGCCTGAAATGTCAACTTTGTTATTGTAAGTACTAATGTCACGATATTTGAAAGAGACATAGTAAAAGCGATCTTTTTTATATAACAATCTTGAATACAAGAAGCTTATTTATAAATCAGTATTTTGTCTTTTCACGATCACTTTAAGCGTCCATCATAAGTCATAGTTAAGAAACTTTGGACTATGTTTGCAATGCGGTAATAAGATGGAATTGCGCATAGCATACGCATTCACATTTAACTTGTTTTCAGTTTCTAATTGGTTTTTATTCTTGCATATTAATCAAAGCCTTTCTTCTACCTTTAAGTTTTTAAGATGTCCTATTTCTACTGAAAGCGGGATGGAACCCGTTGTTTATTGCGCTATAAATGATCGCACATGTTTGGGAAGATACATGGTAACATACATTTCACAACTAACGGTAGCTGTTATTTCTTTATAAGTTGCTTGGGTATGGAATTTAGCATTAAGCAAGTTCATAGAGAATGTCTGGTGCCTTGAAGCCCATTACAATAAAATGATAATTGTTGTTTATTCACAATCAAGCCTAAACAGTACCGTTATGAAGGATTTAAACATGTAGTGAACTTCGTGTAATATCGTCTTATTTCGTACATTTCACCCCAAAACGGTCTCAGAGTATGTGCGTAAAACTATAATCAAAACAAGACACCAGGCCTTATACGCAGCAAGTATATGTAATGCCTCAATGATGTAGAGGTATATCATACGTTTTTACATCGAGAGGTCACGGGTTCGATTTCTGCGGCGAGAAATTTTTGTATCAACGTTGTGTGTTTTTTACCATTATTATTATTTTAGACTATTCCAAATATAAAAGTTTGGTTCATAAATTTTTTAAATGACATAACAATAGTAATAAAGACTATTGTTCTCAAAGTCAAAATTTTCCCTTTCTTATACATTATAGAGAACGAATTTTTAATTCCAATGTTTTGTTTGGTTACGATATGAGTTGATTATGAAATAACCATCATTTTTACATATTTAAACATACGTTTGTACATCAACACTTTTCTATAAGAGAAGTATGTATTTCTGAACATTTATCCTTATTGCTTTCTTTTACAAATGATATACTACATGGACGTCATACTTGTAAGCTCTCTGTGATAGTTGTTTTAAAAAAAGAAATGTTTCTTAAGTTTATGATACATCTAAAATTCTCAACTGCATCATGGGTATGGTATATTAATTTGTGCAAAATTGTATACCCTTGCAAATGAAGCAGGAACTTAAAATGTGTGCGCTGAAACTAAAATGTTTTCTATTTTATCGATAAAGGATACATTATAGAAAATGTATATGCTCAAAGTTGGTAATTCCCTTCTGTCGTTACTTTTTTTAACAATTATTTTTTTCCTGAGTTATGTCTAGAGATTGATATTTTTTTCTGACGGGAGATAACAACAAAACACTGTTTGCTTATATTTTATTTATTCCACGCGTTACACTTCATTTGCTACCATAAATACACATGTTTTGCATTTATGTATAAAACATATACAAAATACGTCTTGCTCTATCAATATTTATGTTCATAAGAGTAAATTTGATAATTTAACGGTAATGAAACAAATGAGGAAAAATAAGATTGAGGGTTGGAATGATCCTTAATTGTTCTTAAATGTTTTGTTTTTTTACTTTAGTTTTGCATGCAGAAAGCCATGTACTTTGGAAATAAGCGCTGAGAGAACATAAAATCGTAAACACAACATGTAGTATTACAGCTCGTAAATCTTAAGGTAATGTCCTTTATTTTCAACAGTACCTACATAACAGCATGTACAGCTATACCTATGCCACGACATGACTAATACATCAACCACAATGTGTCAGGTACTTTAAAGGGCACTTTAAAGGGCACTTTAAAGGGCAGATATCTCAGGATAGTGTCATGCACATCTCAAGTTCAGGGTGATTACATATTATAGGTTTCAAATTAAACTCTTGAAAATTCTTGAGAATTATGATAGAAGTGTGCTCCACAAACTTATATCATTTTATGCGAATCACTTTTGTCAGCTATATTAAAAGGCAAACAATTCTCGACAATGTGAATCAACAAAGTTTCATCCATATCTTCATCTACACGTTTGCTTTTACGGAACAATATATTCCTGTTGAAACCAAATCTTACAAAGTTGACAGAAAGTATTAAAATTATTGAGCTATAAGAGGTAAAGTAAACTTGATTTAATAATTGTTTTTTTTTTCCTTTTGAATGTTCGCCGTATCCAACAGTATTCCAGTCATATCATGGTATTTAGTAAACGTACTCACAGTTGTCTGGATAGGGGGTATACAAGTACTTTGTGCACAAAAGTTAATCCACGCCTTTTAATCTTTAAACATCCAATAAAACAATAATACATACAATAAAACTACCACAATGAAGTTTAGTTTGAATTTCATCCCTCAGGAATCAGCCATTGCCGTGAAGGGGTGGGTCGGAAGAGCAATTTTATGTCACATGTCTGTTTTTCTGTTTGTACAAGGAAGGAATTATTTGTTTCCTTTCATACGGCTATTTATCAGCCACATATTGACTGAGTAACCGGCACATATGCCAGTAAGCTGCGTTGTTGCGAGGTTCTAATCTCGCTGACGTAACATAGACTTGCCAAGCATCTGATGCCTTGTTTTCCAACTCCATAATATGTCCCATCAAGTTGTATGCTGTCTCTAAACGACCCCTGTGAGGAACATCTAGCGTCGAGATGCAATAGTTATAAAGTTTTGCAATTGCAGCATATTTACCTTCGTTGTCTCCGTGTGCAAGATACTGAAGGTAGTATAGGAACGGTATGGCGTCAACGACAGCACATTCTATCCATCTTTTATCATATCGCATCTTGTCATCATCTGCAGTAAATCCCCTGTACATTTCATATATCAAATGGCTAGGGGCACAATTAATTTCATGCAATGTGAATTCTACATTCATTATAATCTTTGCTGCAAAAATCTTGAATATTTCGCTTGGCGTAAGATTTGTTGGCGCTCTTTTAATTACTGGTTCAAACATGTTCATGTGTGGTATCATTGAGATTTGAACCATGTCTTGTGTAATCATGCTCTCAATATCCTTCAGCAAAGTGACAGCTCTATCATAATCATGTATGCAAACAAGAATTGATGCATATTTCAAATAATTAGAGATTTGTCCAGATCTTAAGGAACTTTTGAACATTTCGTGGATGTCGTCAGTGATGGGTTTGTTATTAGCTATAAGGACAGAAGCGTCTGTGGTAGCGACTCTGTTCGTTATGTTTTGATAGACGAATTCAATTTCAAAAGAGTAATCTTTTCGGTGTAAAATTGAGTGTTCCAAATTGTATGCGTACTGTTTCATCCGTGTTCGGAACTTTTGCGTAGTAAGATTTTTTTCACACAGAAATAAATGTCCATTAAAATAACGACTTAAAACATTCGACAATTTTGACGTCGTCATTAAACATAAAGTCGCTCTTGACATTAGTCTAAATGCTGTCGCTTGAAATAAGTTTAATCTTCCACCAAAACAGTCTGCGCTTAACGTGTACACACATTGCAAATCAGAGATAACAATTTTCGTCAGTTCTTGAATCAAAGGTTGAAATTCACTGACTTTAAGTTTCCCCGCAAACAAATTAACATTGGCAATGGAATAATGTGGACAATATCGTCTTTGTAGAAAACGCCTGAGCGTTTTCAAACAAAAGAGTACACAATTTACAAGGTTTTCTGTGTACCATATTTCCATTGGATACTTTTCGACTGTGAATAGCAGAGCCGTTTTCATATGAAAGGTACTCAGTTGATCGCCGACGATAGGTTTTAGGAATTGATTACGTATCATTTTCGTGACAATGTATGCCTTCAATTGTACAATGTCAAGGTCACACATCAGTAAAAGTTCTATCTTGTTTGTAGACACTCTCCACTGACGTGATGCGATGTTACTTGGATGATGTATATTCATAAAAACCAGTTTACGTTCAGCGTCATACGAAAATGTGTGCCCGATATTTCCCTGGACAACAAAGAAAACTCCGCACTGTCTTGCCCTTGTTTTTGTGACCTGTTTCGGCCAATGACCGGGATTTGGTCTAGAGAACAAAACCTGGCACTCATCTGGCATCTTTGGACAATGTATAGCTGTTACAAAGTCCTGCTTGTCATCAAAGCAAATCCATGTGTGCGCAGGACCGTGTCGTTCGACTCTATCGCCCGGGTAAAACTGAGATAAATCTTTAGACCATTCACTCAAGAGATCAGGGTTGTAAACCACTACTCGACCTTCTTCATCTAGCATGACCTCATAACATTTACTAGTTAGTTTCTTTACTGACAATTCATATACTCCTTTATGGGCAGGAACAAATGTATTGTCGGATAGTTGCATAACATACTGTAGACTGTAACATTGTGGACACGACATTTTGGTCTTTATGGCAAGAAACGAATGCTTGTCTGGTAGGCAATCCGATAAGTCTGTAACGGCATGCATTTTGTCTATATATAATAGGGTGTCATCGTCCGCATACATGCCGAGCGTGGTAGATCCCTCTATTTGACTACCAAATGCGTGCCATACAACGTCAATATGAGTATGAAGACTCGTACCGAGAACACCGCGCAAAGTGTAAACATATCTTCTAAGGTCGATCAATTCTTCAGTCACTCCAAGTTCCTCCAACAATTTGCACATTTTGATTGACAACGACTGAATTGTCTCCTCTTCCATATTGTTTGAAAAACAACCGAGAACATCGCTCAGAGTGAATTCATATCTTCTAAGGTTGATGAGTTCTTCAGTCACTCCATAATCTTCCATCACTGCGCATAGTTTGATCCACAACGACTTAAGCGTCTCCCATTCCATATTGTTTGAAAAAGTAACATGCAATATATGATATATACACAATTAAATTACACTATGGTATTTACGTTGCAACGTGTAAAATGATAATAGTTGTTTTCTAAGTCTATTTTCGATTTCCCAATCGATTGCATTTCAAACACCCAAGCGCCTCGCTGTGGGAATCGGAGCATTCAACTTTTGAAGTTTTGCCAAAGCATTTGGAATGAAATAATAAAGCGCATACGAAATGAATACAACCAATATCGATTAAAATACAGTGATCACTGTATCATATTTCATCGACACTTAGGCCATTAAATCATATTCAGACTATTGGCATAGAAACAAGAGGACCAATATGCCACTAGATCGCTCACTTGTGTATTGGGGTGTCGCCAAATCCAATTCCAAATGCATGAATTGTACAATCTGTGTTAACTACCACAATCTGATGTCACATATCAAGTATTAAATCTTAGTGCTTTTCTCCCCAATTAATTGTGATATATTATTCAATATTAAACGTTTCAACCCCACCCACACAGGCAGGGCTAATTCGGATCCCAGGGACATGATTTGAAGAAACCTAGTAGAAGATCACTATTGAATGTAACGTGCCATAAAAATATGGCCTTATGGTTTCAAATAAGTTATTTTACTATAAAACGCAAGTCATGTGATCACTGGGGTGTGTTCAATTTTGCCCCCAGGGACACGATGTATCGTGTTATTTCTGAAAATTTGACCCAGCATTTGTAAAAATATTCCAATATATGTTAATTTCCAAAAAGCAAATTTATTTCTGCGTTTGTATAAGACCGAGTTCATGGAAATCGCTGCACAATTGATAAAGTAATGGCTGTTCAAAGCGTTGCACCCTTTATTCGGGTTATTTTGAGTTGAATACCTTGTTATTCATTGTATATATATTTGATAGTGATTTTTTCCAGAGAAGTCTATTTTTGGTTATAATTTGATTATTTTGCATTCAAAATGATATTTTTACTAATTACTATCATAGCCACACGCAAACCACCTGTCGTCTAAACATTTCAGTTTGTATGTTTACATCATATGTAAGCAGAATTGTAACATTTTAAGTCGGTCAAAAGCTATTCATAGCTTATGTTTTATAACGTTTGTATATCATAGCGACAATAAATAAATATTGATTTGATTTGATTTGAACATAAACCATATTATAAGAATAAAGAACAAAGTATGGCTCAGATAGGTGGATAAATATTTGAATATGCGGATAGATGTTACAAGAGATAGATAGATGTTTTGAATATAGGCAGATGGTTGGATAGGTGGTAGGGTCAAAAAATGGGCGCTTGGATCGATAGGGGCGTGGTTGGAGAGTTCGACAGGAGCATGTGTGTTGGAGAGGTGGTTGGGTGGATAGGGGTGTACATGGATGGTTGGAATGATGGGTGGATGGATGGATATGTGGTAGGGTGTGATTGGTGGATATATGGTGTGATTGGTGGATGGATGGATGGATGGATAGCAGAGTGGATGGTTGGATATGTGGATTGACGGTTTTATAGGTGGGCGGATGGTTGAATAGATGAGTGAAAGGTGGATGGCTAAATGATAAGATAGGTGGTTGGATAGGTGGATGGTTGATTGGGTAAGAGGGCGGACGGATTGTTTGATAGTATACTGGGTGGGTTAATTTCTGGATGGGTGTATGGATCGGTGAAAAGTTTGTTTGCTGGTTAGATAGTAGGTTAGATGGTTTGTTATTTGTATACATGGGTCACGGTTATAGTTTGATAGGTGGGAAAGTGGGTGTCAATGTGGTTGATGAATTAGCGGATTATTGGATAGGTAGATGGGTGGATAAGTTGATAAATGGATGTGGGGTGGTGGGTGTATTGATCGCTGGATACCGGTAGGTGACTGTATGGTTTGATGATATGTTCTAGATGGTTGGACATGTAGGTGGATAGTACGATAGTTGGATGAGTGGGCGTGCATGTGATGGATGGGTGATTGGATTGTTAGATTGATAGTTGGAAAGATTGCTGGTACAATTGGTTGAATGTTGAATTTCTGTGTGGATGTAAATTTAAATGAGTCTTGCTCTGGGAAAACGAGACTTAATGCATATTAACATGTACAGTCCGCACAAGCTAGCGAGGAGGACACTTTTCGCCTATACTTGATTTGCGTTTAGTAGAGACTTCCTCCACACACAAACTTCCATAAAAGCGGAAAACCTGTGCGGACTCATATTTGTCCATTTGATTGGAAGACAGAGAAGATATCGGAAACAGAAATATATTTGTACTGGAAACTACAGGAAATGCAAGTGTTTACAAGATTTTTTTATGTACGCATTATTCTGCGAACTTTACTTTCGAAAACATCTAAAGAATCCTAGCATGACCTTTACAATTCTTGAAATCGACTTTAATCGGCACTCCACGGTTTATCGAGCTTTGGAATCATTCTGGAAGGTTCTGGGTTCGAGCCGGATAACACTCCCCGATGTCAACATCTGAAAAAAGCAGTATAGGGAAATTAAGCATGCATACATCTTCTCTCCAATTCGATTTGGAATAATTAAACAATTATGGGGTTCAATTGTCGACAGTTTATCTGAACAAGTGTGATTTTTAGCGTCAATTTTAAACTTTCCTGGGAATGCGAGCAGGTGAAACTCTGCATGACTAGCTTGGTTACTTACCAGATACTTTCTAGCAACAGGCCAAACTGGTAGTCAACCATTCAAAACTTACGTTAATTTCCCAAGTATATACGCCTCTTTGAATATGCTGTCGAAAAGGCATTCAGAGCACCGAATGCTTATATTCGAATTATGTATACAGAGAGGCATAACACATGTACTGGCTTTATATAGGGCTGAGTTTATAATTCACTAATCAAGCAATTAACAATTCCAGCTCTGACGTCTGATACTTAACATTTATTAAACAGTTAAAATGCTGCTCAGTACCTGTATCCCCTTTTTTTAGAATATTCAAATTGCCTTTCCAATTCGATTTTTTTCGCGGTGTTCCCCGCATTCGAAGATCTTGTTGTTACCAGGGAGACAAATCTGAATAAGTTCGCTGAGCACAGCGATACCGAGTAACCCACCTTACAAAAAGAGAAATATACACAGTGCGCGAATGCTTTTAGAATCAGTGGCTGTCCGGTTAGCGCAGTGGTTGGTATACGCGGTTCTCACCTAGGCGACCCGGGTTCAATCTTTCGTCGCATGTGATTAAAGTTGATGATCATTATAACGGACTGGTTGGGTTTCCTCCGGGTACTCTGGCTTCCCCTCACAGCACAAGTTTTATACCAAAACTTGAACATCTTTCAATTGAAAAAAGTAATAGCTGGGAATTGCAGCTATAATGAAAATTTGTTCCAGCATTCGTAAGTCCAGTAAGATAATTTAACGAGAGTACTGGGGCACACTGGGTACCGCTGAGATATTCGGGAACCATGAAATAACACAGCCCTGGCCAATGAAATCGTGTATTACAAAACAAAGACGTGAAATAGCTACCTCCAACTGAGTGTGTGTGCCAGAGGCGAATCATATTGTTAATGATTGTTGTGAGTATAGACTTTCATTTTCTTTAAATGTTCTTTTGCGAGAAAATGTATGTTGGACTGGTGATGACACGCATGGTTTTGTGTATTTAATGAATAATAGGGAAAGTCTTGGTGTTGCGCTATCCTTCAGCAAAATGCATATAGGTACTCACTGCTATTAGTTATCATTATTTACACTTTCAGACATAATGATTGCGTGCAGGTATTATTTATTAGAATGACGCAACAATCTTGGGTTGAATTGACGCTTCTACACCTGTTAATCCGAATCGTGTTTAACAGTAATATGTAAGCAAATCGTCGCTTGTGGTAATCTTGGCTGAAGCGGTTGAAACACAATGTGCACGTGAGTTATGTTTGTGATTTTGCGAGCGCGTGGTAATGTTTGTGATTTTGTATCATAGTAAATAAATCGTGTAACCATAGTTTGGAGGAGTTAAATCTGTATGCGGCGAATTCCGGATCCGTCTTTACTTAGTGCAGTGCAGTGCAGTGTTAGGCTATAAAACAAGACGACGTGAATTGATATTTAATTGAAAATACGTATGTGCAATAGGTTTAAAGTGACTTTTCCACAAATTTTCATATTTTTGCAAATGTTTTTTTTTAACAAAACTTCAATAATTCTAATATCAAGACAAGAAGTTGAACGGAGATTTTTGTTTTCAGCGGGATTCAAACGCAGGTGCAGTTATTTTGACAGTTGTATTGCTTGTATATTTGAATAGTATATATAGAGTATTTTTGTCAAAGGTATCTGTTGATCCGAAGGACGCTAATTATAAGGCTACTTACATAGCGTTTAAAAGTTAAAACACACTGTTATGTTCTGACGCCTCAATTTCCCAGTGGCTACCTTTCCCAGTGGTAGCCACTGGGAAATTCAGGCGTCAGAACATAACAGTGTGTTTTAACTTTTAAACGCTATGTAAGTACTTCCGGTAATAAAAATATTGTTTTAAAGAAATTTATTTGTGATTATCCATAAACAATTTGATACGTTAACTATTTTTCTTAGTCATTAGTTTTATTTCGGTTGTTAAAATAAAATGTATTCATTATTTTTTGACGTTATGATATTTTGTGAACAAGTCACTTTAAATGACCGTAATGTATCCACAATTTGAAGTATCATCTTTCAAATATATATGCAACCTGACTGGCATAGTGCCTAAACACACCACAGTTGAAAGGAAATCGATGATAATTTAAAGTACAACCGAACAGCACACAACTAAACTTTAGTCAGTTAAGGTTCAATGCCAATTTACTCGCATATTTCGCGTGAAGACATCTTAGCGGAAAAAATATAAGAGGAATTAAGAAAGTTATGCGTAAAAACAACGAGTGTGAAAGTGTCTAAATCTCAACCCTTTATAACGTGTTCTGACCGCTTGGTAATAAAACTGTTCATGAAATCTCTTTTCAAACATCATCTATTGATTAAATGGAAAACAGTTGCTTGTATGGATTCATTTTCTATGGATTTAAATACGAATATTAATTATTTAACTTTCCGTTGGTGAAACGTTCGTTATTTTACGGGAAACAATTAGAAGTCGCAAATTAATAAATGAGGTTCGCTCTGTGAACAGGGGGTTATATGCATGTGCGTTAAGTATCCGTTCCGGCAAATCAAGGACGACACTTAACGCCTTAACTGGATTTTCGTCAAGAAGAGTCTTCCTTTAAATGAAAAATAAAATAAAAGCGGAAACTGTCGTTCCTGATTAGCCCCTGCGGACTGCACTGGCTTATATGGGACGACACGCATTAAACCCCCTTTTCACAAAGCGCGGCCCAAATAAATACACAAGCTGATATTTTCGTTACAGGAAGAAGCATGACTAACAGTAAACGTCTCGCAACTCTGTGCATCTTACTGTGTCTGTTCCCGAATGGAGTTGGAGGTAAGCAGATTTATGACCGTACTATAATGTTCTTAGGTCGCTTTGGCGTAGTGGCTATGGTGTCCGCCTAGCGATCAGGAGGTCACGAGTTCGATCCCCACTGTGAGAGCGTTATTTAGATCTCCACCATTAACACCAAGTACTGGTTCTAGTCCCAGGAAACGGGCTCGAGAGCTTTTCAAATAAGCCTTAGGCCTTCAATGTAATCGAGCTAAAATAAATAGGTTCAAATTAAACTTTGTAAACAGTTTGCAAAATGACGTTAATATTTTGCACGAATTGTATTCACTTTGGCAGTCGGCGTTAAAGCAACTTCGGCTTTTTTTTTTAAATAGCTACATATAATTCTGATTATATGAGCCTCGATCTGTGAAATGGGGGTTTAATGCATGTGCGTAAAGTGTCGTTCCAGATAAGACTTTGCAGTCCGCATAGGGTAATCAGGGACGACACTTTCCGCCTAAAATGGATTTTTGCGAAGAAGAGACTTTCTTTAAACGAAAAATATCATAAAAGCGTCGTCCCTGATAACCCTTTTCACAGAGCGAGGCTCATATATATTTTCCCATGCGCCTGTTCGATCGGCCCGTGGACCTTAGGATTTCCGCACTATTGAAGAAAAACAGCAATCCTTCGTAGCTTGTTTTGTCCTCCTTTTCGTCCTCCACGAAACTGTTATGTTATATTCATTTTGTTTATCTTTGAGAGAACAAAATGGCGTGGAACCATTCTGGAAGATGCCGCTTTCGATAGCGACAGTGCCTCTAGTTCGGTGTCGGATCGAAATGAACACAAGTCCGATAGTCCGTTCGGATCAATTTTGAATCGAACTTAATCCGACCCTCGGTTTCATATAGGCGGACTTAAACTTGTCTTGGTCCCAAGTAATAATATTCCGGCTTGCTTGATCGAACTGCTTCTTATTATGACGTGACATGTATTAGCGGTCTTCAAATACAAGTATCAAATTCTGTGGAACCAAGCAAGTGCTTTCATAATAAATATACCGCCGTGGCGTAGTGGATATTATGTCCGCCTCAAGACCGGGAGGTCAATGTTTGATCGCCACTGTAGGAGCGTTCCATTAGACACGAAGTACTGGTTCTAACCAGGAAACGGACTCCAGAGCGTTTCAATAGCATTTCGGCTTTCGATACAATGGAGCTAAAATATATAGGTTTAAACTAATTGATATACCGTAAAGACAAACATGAATCATAATATTATTTATTTAAGGTATAATATTACCAATACATTTATAAAAACCTAATGACGACTTGCTGTATCGGTAAATATTAACGTATGCGAATATTTTAAACTTTCTGCTTCAGGTGGATGGTATTGCTCTGCGACCTGCGTCTCTCTAGTCGGAGTCCTCGGATTTTTCGGCGGTGGCGCAATTTTGACGCTCCTGGGGTTCGGGGCCGGCGGGATCGTGGCCGGATCTTGGGCGGCCAGCTGGATGGCGGCGTTTGGCGGCGCAGTTCCCGCCGGAAGTTTATTCGCGACCCTGCAGTCTATGGCGGCGGCTGGTGCCACTTCGATCTCACTGCCAACTTTTGGGGGATTGTCGGCCTTTTGTGCTTCGCTGTGTGCGCCGCTGCCATAGAACTGAGGAAAAATCTTTATTAATCAAAGTGCTGTATATATTCATCTTTTCTGTTTGTTTTTGTAAGATAATGCACAGATGAATTGTGCTTTTTCTGTTTGTGTTTGTAAGATAATGTACACGTGAATTATGCTTTTTCTGTTTGTTTTTGTAAGATAATGTACACGTAAATTGTGCTTTTTCTGTTTGTTTTTGTAAGATAATGCACACGTGAATTGTGCTTTTTCTGTTTGTTTTTTGTAAGATAATGTACACGTGAATTGTGCTTTTTCGGTTTGTTTTCGTGAGATAATGTACACGTAAATTGTGCTTTTTCAGATTTAAAACACACACATATTTAGATATGAGTAAGTTGTAAAAATAGGATTTTTAACGGAAATAATGAAAAGGAATTTGTCTTATTTGTTGATCACAATCGTTTATTTTGTTTTGTCTCTATTGGCTATTTGGTAAAGGTCTTTGTAAGGAACGTCGGTCCATTTATATTATTTTCTTATTTTGTCAGTTGTTCGGATACGGCTTGATATTCGAACAAACTTGTTTAAAAAAAACGCCCATTGAACAATGTACATGTTGACTTATGGTATATATACTTTGTTATAAATAATTTGTTTGTTTGATTGTATAACCTTTGCAATTTCTATAAAACTTGAGATGTTGACTTCGTCGATTATTGTTCAATAAGTATTTACAAATACTATCACATCATATTAATTAAAATAATGTCCCTAAAATCATTACATATTTTCGTTATTATCCATAAACAAATAAATAGAGGATGTTTGTTTATGTCAGTGTAAGATCGTTTGTTATTTCACGAGTGATCATAGAAAATATATTTTCACGAGTGGCGCAGCCACGAGTGAAAATATGATTTTTCTATGATCACGAGTGAAATAACAAATGATCTTACACTGACATTAACAAATTTTTTGTTTCTTTTATGCCCCTTTTTCAATAATTTTTTAAAAATAATTTCCCTCTCTCCCGTGGCGTGCCTCAATACATTGAAATGACGTCATTTTGTTGACGAAATGACGTCATTATTCCAGAGAAATTCTTCAGTTAAACTCTTTTACAATGTAAATAAACGGTAAAAAAAGCATAACGTTAAAAGAAAATGTGTTGGATTCGGTGGAATATCGATTTTATTTCACTCGTGATCATAAAAAAAATATATAAACAAGGATATAAACAAGGGAAGAACATCTTGATATGATAATCTAAAAATAGAAAAAGGTATTCCGAAAATTTGTTCTTTTCACCGGTGAACAGATTAATTTTGTTCTTTTCACTGCTGTTATTTCACTGCAAAAATGTCATATTTTATCATTAGGTATAAAAGACATGGGTATCTCTGTTATGAATAGCTAAAAAATATGGGAATTCATTTATCATAAGCATTAAGTGATTGTCTAATGCGTGTGCGCCTATTTACCAATATATAACCCTAGTTCTGGGAAAACTGGGCTCAATGCATATGCGTAAAGTGTCGTCCCACCAGATTAGCCTGTCAAGTTCGAACAAGCTAATCAGGGACGAAACTTTTCCCCTTAACTGGGTTTTCGCTAAAAAGAGAAATCCTTTTAAGGAAAAATACCATAAAAGCGGAACGTGTCATCCCGTATTAATATGTGTAGACTGCACATGCTTATCTGGGACAACACTGGACGCACATGCATAAAACCCTTTTTTTTCCAGAGCGACTCTCATATAAGACCCAAGCTATTTACCATCAGAAGCAGTTTTGTAACCACCCAGTTGATACCTAGTATGTGTTTCCAAGAAGCCAAACTCACATTCGTATTGTTCAGTTCTTCTAGTCTCGCGTTCTGAGAAAACTGGGCATAATGCTTGTGCGTAAATTGTCATCCCAGATAGTCTGTGCAGTCCGCACAGGCTAATCAGGGACGACAATTTCCGCTTTTATGGAATTTTTCGTTTAAATGATGTCTCTTCTTAGCGAAAATCCAGTTTAGGCGGAAAGTGTCGTCTCGGATTAGCCTGTGCGGACTGCACAGGCTAATCTGGGACGACACTTTACGCACAAGCATTTTGCCCAGTTTTCTCAGAACACGCCACATATGGCCAGTTAAACCATGGCCATTGTATACACACGCAGGCTATTTACTGAGCAGACATTGGTAAAACAATTTTAAACTGAGTCAATAT
>VMBQ01006101.1:17210-33729 GCA_007657795.1 Dreissena rostriformis | reverse complement strand
GAAAAATAACAGTGAAAATTATCGATATTTTTCACTGTTATTTTTCACTGTTTGTAACAGTGAAATACCATTTTTATTTCACTGATATTTCTCTATAAATCACCGGAAAGCATATAATAAATGAACTTCTTGTTTTACAAAGATGACATTGCTATATACACTATATAATATGCTTAAAATCAATATAAATTCGTTAAAATAAGCGCAGCAAACATTCAACGTCACAGCGGTCACAATTAAAAGAGATATTGAGTCAATGATTAAACTCGAAATCCGTTCATTATTGATAACTGACTTTGCCGACTCCAACGTACAAACGACGACGCCGAAGTGTCACCGGACCACCATCAGCTGCACCGGTCGCATTCATTTTGTGCTATACAGACTTAATAGACTCATTAACTGAACATCCGTGACATTCACCGGGTCAATTCATTCTGTGCTCGATAGACTCAATAATTGAACATAAAGTCTGTCACGTCCTTGAGGACCGACTGTGCCGACTGCAACGTGAAGACGACGACGGCGAAATGCCGACGGACGACATCCCACTGCTCCGTGACGTTCACTCCCTGCTCGATGTTCGTGAGTGCGTCCGAGAGGCCCGGGTAGCTGCTTCCGGCGTAGCTGTCCACATTACTCTCGGTGAACAACAGGTGGCTGCAAGTTAAGCGAGAACAGTGGTGTTTGATGTTCAAATACTCAATATTTAATTGTACGCTATTGTTTTTAAATTCATATTTAACATGTTTTCCATAGTATACTTGAACCTTATTTGTATTCAAATCGGTAGTTATATAACCACAAACCAGAACTCCAATGAGGATAACACTATGTTCACACAATTGGTTATAGGTAGTGTCTTGCGACATACATATGCAATACAAAACCCTACATTCGAATTCTCTGTATTGTCTTTTTTAATATTTTCAAAAACTTAATCACAATTTTATTTCTAAATAACCAATCTTTGATGCGGACACAAAAAAACGCTCTACCTAATTAATCAATGCACGCGGTGCTGACTTACTGTTTGTACTTCCTGCCTGGCAGACCGTTTGGGTCGATGAAGGCCCTCTCCACATTCATCAGTTGGTCGTTCACTCTACGGACGGCGTATGGACTGAAACACGATGACCATCTCGTATATAATTTGAGCCGTGTTTTGGGAAAACTGGGCTTATTGATGTGCGTAAAATGACATCCTGTGCAATCCACACAGGCTTATCAAGGACGACACTTTTCACTTTTATCGTACTTTTCGTTAAAAAGAAGTCTCTTGTTATCGAAACTCCAGTTTAGGCAAGAAGTATCGTCCCTGATTAGCCTGTGTGGACTTCACAGGCTAATAAGAGATGACTCTTTGCGCACATGCAGTAAGTCCCGTTCCTCAGAAGGAGACTCATTTGTTGTTGTTTTATGCCTCTTGCAGATCATACATTGTTAGCGACGCCATTTATTTCAAATAACTTTTACTATTCGATTGACCGAAAAAACGTTTAACAAATGTGTCAAATACTTAGCACAAAATAAGCAAAATCAGTCTATTCTAAACAATTATTATCAATCGAAATAGTCGTTACAGTTAGATAGGTGCTTAAACACGTAACAAGTATACACATTCCATTTAAACAATGCTATTAACTCACTCTTTCTTGTCGACGGAGGCCACAACCTTTTTAAACTCGTCTGCAATATTGGTTAGGTTTTGCACAGCAGATCGCAGGACCGCTAAACGAAGGAGTATAGAGCCGGATTTCAGTATATTATTTATAGTTTAATTCGTTTAATTACTTTCGAGTTCCTGATATTACGTTTGTTTGTGAACAAATCTTAATTTATTTTGCGACTTTCACATACAATGTAACTGCTTGTGTTCAAATCCTTGTGAATAAGAAGCCCATGAGAACTAAAAACGAAAAGTTTTAAAACGTCAATTTTCATTTTAATTCATCGGCGAGTGTGAACACACC
Organism: Dreissena rostriformis; assembly: GCA_007657795.1. Lineage (NCBI taxonomy): Eukaryota > Metazoa > Mollusca > Bivalvia > Myida > Dreissenidae > Dreissena > Dreissena rostriformis. The sequence continues at coordinate 31,756 of VMBQ01006101.1, read as the reverse complement.
TGTATTGGTGCCGTTGTTTTCCATGAGTTGACCGAATCTGGTGAGCAGGCTATCCGTCTGATCTCGGATCAGACTCACCATGTCCGAGACGTTAAAGGGCAGAATGACGTCATCGGCCAATTCGCGGGTCATCTCCACCCATACCTGACCTAAAGTAGTGTGGTACTGCAATGAAACAAAGACGGTTTACGATCAACCACATTGTGGTACTCAAGTGGATAAAAGAAATACAGTATACGATCACCCACGGTGTGGTACTGAAATGTAATACATACGGTTTTACACGATCATTTACTTCGTTGAACCGCCGTATCACAAATGAAAGTATTTTAATTGACGAACTATACAACCGAAACAGTATAATTTTTCCACACACATTGCATGTATTAGTACTGATCAAAGGTATTGTGAAAAAGTTAAAACAAAGCATAAAAAACAGCCACTTAACGCAACGATATATACCGGAGATTGCCAGAAATTAATTGTCGTAAAAAGGTTAAAACACAAAGAAACAATAATGTACATATTTACGCGGTTGGTGGTTTGGCCGGTGGTTTGCACACCTCTGCATTACCTTAAATCCTATATCCATGATTTTATCCACTAAGTAAAAGGTCTCGTAGACCGAGTGGTACATGGGGTAGGCAGACAGCTTCATTTTTCTCTGAAACACACGAGATCTTTGGTTGCACACATGAGCCGCGTATTTTGGATTAATGCATGAGCTGTCCGCACAAGCAAATCAGGGACGACATGCAATTTTTTGTTTAAAGGAAGTATGTGTGTGTGCGGAGTGTTGCTCCTGATTAACCTGTGCAAACTGACCGGCTTATCTTGAACGACACTTCTCGCACATGCATTAAGCCCAGTTTTCCAATTACTCATCTCATGTGTTCAGTATGAGTAATTAAAATGTTCTTTTTTGTTACAAGTTTACTGACAGAAATGACTAAAAGATCATTTGAACACAATTTGTCGGATCAGAATGAACACAACACTGATTGATAACTGACTAAAAAAAATGTTGTGACGATTTACATCATTTTCAAATAAGGTTGCACCATAAGCTGTATGTGTTAAACCCACTTTGCCTGGTGGAAAGCGCTATACATATATTTGACCCAGGTCGGGATGGCTATGCGTCGTTCTTTTGATGTGTGTTTAGAATAATATGGGTTTGTTCGTCCACATGTTAAGTAATGAGTATCCATGCATAATTCATATATACAATGACTGTGAAAATGTCTCTTAAACTAAATCCATACAGTACCAAATTTCATTGCGTTTCACAACGCGGCTTCTAGCTACGTTATTACGTAAACTATTATTTGAGCCTCGCTCTGGGAAAATGGAGCTTAATGTATGTCCCCTTGTAGTTTTCGTTTAAATGGAGTCTCACCTTAGCAAAAATCCTGTTTAGGCGGAAATTTTTGTCCCTGATTAGCTTGTGCGGACTGTACAGGCTAATATGGGACGATACTTTACGCAAATGCATTTAGCCCTGTTATCCCAGAACGAGGCTAATTTTAAATACGAGTATGTAAATGTGAAGTCGCTTCGATAAGAACCTTGTTCCAGGTGTACCGGATGTCGATATTTGCGACCCCGATGCGGTCTCGAAATGGCGCGAAGTCGCTTCCGGAACCAGGGAGCTGGATTCTTAAAGAAATGAAATATAATTACTAATTACCAATCGTAGCATTATAATCAAACGTGCTTTACCAATTAAATTAAGTATGAAACGTTTTGACCTATGTATATTATGATGTCATTCTTACTGTCCTATTTGTAATACACTCACATTACCACGCTATCTTTTTATGCATATAGCAAGTAACATAACATTTAACTCATTCTAACACGAAATCAATACTGTCAGACGACATTAAGCTCAAAACGGTAATAGCAAGTGAAAGTTAAATTCTCAGCGCCATGTAATGACGTATACGTTCTGGACATACTCACTCGGGTCGGTCATATCCCTTCCACGGGAACGTATTGAACCACGTGTCGTACACAGAGGTCCTGCCAGCCGCCACTTCCGCCTGGTTAGGGTTGGCCACTTGTCTTGCCGCCGAATACACCGACTGGTAGAGAAGGGGCGTGCCGAGGGCGCGTAGCGAGAAATTACCTAGTCACCGGGATACATATGGCCAATATATTTGTGCCTCGCTCTGGGAAAACGGGGTTGAATTCGTGTGCATTAAGTTTCGTCCCAGATAAGCCTGTGCAGTCCTCACAAGCTAATCAGGGACGACACTTTCCGCCTTAACTGGATTTTCGCTAAGAAGAGACTTCACATAAAGGAAAAATACAATTAACCCTAAAGTGTCGCACCTGATTAGCCTGTCCGGACTTCACAGGCTAATCTGGGACGGCACTGTACGCACATGCATTAAGTCCCGTTTTGCCATATCGAGGCTCACTTGTATGTTTCCCTTAACTTCTAAAAAACATAGGAAAGGAAGGTCGGCACAACTATTAATTTTCGTTACACTTTTTCATTTACATAAGTTATTTTCCACTGTTGTTTAATTACATAACTCTTCAAAATCTCTTTGTTACTTACATATTATTTTTAGATTTAGTTTTAAGAAAATGATGGATGTAAAAATAAATAAACGAAAACTCAACCTGTAATATTAAAAAAAAACAACTTAAGGATCGGCACCAAAAAATGGGGGCGGAGGCGGCGATCGGGTAAGTGGAAACAGAAAATGTAAAGGCTTAATTAAAACATGTGAGAACATAATTAAAAAAAAACATCTTATAATATATGAAAAGCTTGTCTATATTATGGATTATTTTATCAAGCGGAAAGACTTTGTTTGGGCGTTGATCATATAATGCAAACACTTGTTATCATGTTTAAATGAAAACTTATCTGGGTGCAAGGTAGATAATGAACCATTTAGAATTTATAAAAAGCTAATTAAAGAACATAGCTGAGTTTTAGGGAACGCCACAATTTATGCTACAGTTGATGAAATATGCCAATTGCCAGTTGAGAGTTACAAATGCATTCTATGAGTTACACTACTTTTGAATATAATCTTTAATTTGAAAAGTGAAATTGAGGCTCTCTCTGGAAAAACGGGATTGAATGCATGTGCGTAGAGTGTGCAGTCCGCACAGGCTCATCAGGGACGACACTTTCCGCTGTTTTGTATTTTTCGTTCAAGGAAGTCTTTCCTTTGTGAAAATCCAAATTTGGCGAAAAGTGTCGTCCCTGATAAGCATGTGCGGACTGCACAGGCTAATCAGGGACGACACTTTACGCAAGAGCATTAAACCCCGTTTTCCCAGAGCGAGGCTTAATTAAAGGTGAAAAGTGTAACTCTAACCAAATGCAAATCAGGCCAGCGCGCAATGCGCCCCCTTTCATATACCTTCCACGGCGATGTCCACATTCAGATAGGCCACAGCGCGAGCGCCCAGCACCTTGACGTAGTGCTGAAATAGTCGTCCATGTAGTCAGGTTTGAATGGTCGATATTACATAGCACGCATTCAGTGTTTTTTTTTTTGCTATGAAAGATTCAACAAACCCACGCACACTTGACCTAACGCATTTACAATCATCGTTCTTTTGACATTTACACACGTGTAGTGAGATATTATAAAATGCCGTCGACGCCAACACTAAGGAATCGTTCAGAATGCACTTATATCGCCGCAGCTTAAAAAACATTGATCAATAGTGTTTTCACATTTAACTTTCTTTAAAGCAGAGTATTTTAAATACGGATCGTAACTTACCTGAAACACAAAACATTATCTAATTATCTGTAGGACGAAAAAGAAACGATGTTTTTTTCGTAATTAACTAGGAAACTACTACAAACGTACACAATTGCTGTGCGTTACAAGATTTAATGCATCGCACCTAGTTTTCCACCCAACTTTGCTGTTGAATACCAAAGTGCGTAACCGAACGTTGTAAGGGGTTCCTCCATGTCATCAACATCACCACCACCATCACCACCACCACCTTATCATCATCATCATCATCATCATCATCATCATCATCATCATCATCATCATCATCATCATCATCATCATCGTCATCATCATCATCATCATCATCATCATCATTACAATCTTCATCCTCATCCTAATTTGAGCCTCGTTCTGGAAAAAAAACTGGACTTAATGCATGTGCGTATAGTGTTTTTCGCACAGTCTAATCTAGGACGACACTTTCTGCTTTTATGGTAATTTTCGTTTAGAAGAAGTGTCTTATACACGAAAGTCCAGTTTAGGCGTAAAGTGTCGTCCATGATAAGCCTGTGCGGACTGCACAGGCTAATCTCGGACGACAATTTACGCAAATGCAGTAAGTCCACTTTTACCAGAACGAGGCTTATAAAGACGCGAACGCACTTGAACTTTCTAACCACGAATCTTACCTCGACCCATTCTATGGAGCCGACCAGACCGTACTCCTCTGCTCCCCAGCTACAGAACACTATACTTCTCCGTGGACGCCATGTACCTATAAACACATACACAACAATGAACACATTAAGGATTTACTGGTAAAATGCGCTTCTTACATACCACAAAGTATATAAGACTTGGTATTCAGGATCCAAATGGAAAACCAAAGATTTAATATGTTCTTTTTTTGCATTTGATTTATGATACCACAGTTGGGTGTCAATACTAATGCATAACATTTAATAAAGTTTTAAAAGAAGGATAAAAATAGGCCAACGTATTCCCACCTGACTTCACAAGGTTGCCCATTACCCTTGACATTTCCATCATAGTCGCGGTACCACTGCTGGGGTCAAGGGCGCCAAACACCCACGCGTCCCTGTGGTTACCGACCAGCACGTATCTGTCTGCATATATAAAAACAGTTGATAAGTAAGCAGGAAATCAGCTAAATCCAACAAACGAACGATTTCATCAGAACTAACGCACAATTTGAGCATCGTTATTGGAAAACTGGGCTTAATGCATGGTCGTAAAGTGTCGTCCCAGATAAGCCTGTGCAGTCCGCACAGGCTAATCAGGGACGACACTTTCCTCTTTTATGGAATTCATTTAAAGAAAGTCCCTTTATACTAAAATCCGGTCTATGCGAAAGTGTTGTCCCTGATTAGCCTGTATAGATTGCACTGCCTAATCAGGGACGACAGTTTACGCACAAACATTAAACCCAGCTTGTCCAAAACGAGGCTTATATATTATCTTGTAACGAATATAAATGGATAACGACACGTGTCTAGCCTACACACCTGGTTCAACGGCTCCTCGGATGATCCCGAATGCATTGTAGGTTGTCACCATCTTGGGAGCAGTGGACACGTATATATGGGCCTTCCTGCCGAGTTGATGTATAGACACATATGAGCCGCGCTCTGCGAAAACGGGGCTTAATGCATGTGCGTAAAGTGTCGTCCAAGATCAGTTTATGCAGGCTGCACAGGCTAATCAGGGACGACACAGTACCTCTTAACGGAACATGCAAAACATGTGTAAAGTGTCGTCTCTGATTAGCCTATGCGGACTGCACAGGCTTATATGGGACGACATTTTATGCACATGCGAAAAGCCCTGTTCAGAATGCGGCTATATTAACACGCAGAACTCTGCACGTGGATCGCCAAAAAGCAATAGCTTTTTTTCAAGACAGATATAGAATAATAATTGCTCCATTATTAACTGGACCATTAAAATTAAAAAAAAAACACATATCTTACCATGTATGCCGAATGTATATGTATTTTCGGAGTAGAAAAAGAAATAGAACGACCAAATTATTTTTAAAAGAATCGTAACTATAACGTTGCTTAACAACCACAGTACGTTTAGAATTGAACAGCGTGCGCAAGTAAACAAATCATACAAATGAACGCATGGACGTTTTTTTCAGGACCCAAAACAAGTAATGCCATATATATCGTAAATGTTAACTATATTTTTGTAAGAATAAAATATACACGCAAATAAAAGTACATCCTATTTTAAAAACAGTTATTTTGGTGGTTTGGTACACCTATACTTCTTTAGAAAAACAACGAAAAGATTGGCGAATTTCAAGTAGACATTTCCTACATATTTTTTATGCCCCCAAAGGTGGGCACATAGTGATCGCACTGTCCGTCTGTCTGTCCGCCTGAAATTCCGTCACACTTGCGTTTAGGTTTAGAAAATGTGGAAAAAGGGGGCATATGTCATCCTATGGCGACAGGCCTTGTTAACGTTTTATTTAAATATGTATTGCCAATTTACCAGCCGTTCGTATTAAAGGTGCCTCCAAACTTGTAGGTAACGTTCATTTTACCGCGCCATTCCACCGGGACTTCTGTGCCTGCCAGGGCCCTGAAATGGCGAATTTGTGCCAAAAGCTGAGAATGTTTAATACTTCTAAAGGGCCTGTATCGGCTGTGGGCGAAAAAACTTGGTTGCCTTATTAGTTATTACAGTAATATAATTTTATATAAATGCGCTTTACAAAGAAATGCGCATGGAATAAACATGATATATATGACAGTAAACTATACTATACGTTAAAAAATACCAACAATTATGATATCAAAAATAAAAACATTAATAGGGCAAAGCGAACAAGCATGTTTAAACTATTAATTGTGTCTCTGAATACATGCACTCGTTGTTCATTTATTTAACATTGGTGTAACCAGTATAACATCGAAATATAAATATCAGAATTAAAGATTGATTAAAGAAAATGGCAACAGCTCCCCTTTAAAGCAACACAGTCTCTTTAACGTTTTTTTGTTGTGTTTCAATGAATATTTAAGTAACGACATGTATATAACTTAAAATCTAACCACGATACAGTTTCGATAATGGTTCAACGACCTAACGTTACAGTTACTTTCTTTTCAAACCAGTCGTACGCACGAATGCCCTGAACCAGGTAAACATATGTGTGGCCACCAAATAAACTTTGAACTTTAAAACTATTTATTCGCAAACAGCCGTCACTGGCCTTAATATAAAAATAGAGTTAGTGCAATAGGGCGATATGTAATACAATTCTGTAATTATTCAATAAACTTAAAATTTTGTTCTCGCAATTGAGCTTTAACTTTAGCGACATAAAACTACAGCTTTATATTGAGGATATATTGAAGTTTGTATAAATCATGTGAGCCGTACTCTGTGAAAACTGGGCTTCAACTGTGTGCGTAAAGTGTCGCCCCAGATTAACATGTGCAGCCCGCACAGGCTAATCTGGGACGACACTTTCCGCTTTTGTTGTATATTTGAAGTAAGTCTCTTCTTAGCAAAAAATCAAGTTTATGCGGAAAGTGTCGTTCCAGATTGGCCTGTTCGGACTGCACAGGCTTATCTGGGACGACACTTTACGTACATGCATTGCATCCCGTTTTCCCAGAGCGATGTTCAATTATGTATAACTGGTGATTACTTACTCCATGATTTTGACAGCTATCCCATACCCCACCGGGTGACAAGGGATACCTGGCATGTACTCATCCGGGTCCTTCTTCCGGTAAGCGCTCTCTGAAATAGATCACAGTGATCCCATTGGACGCATGTACAACAACAACAAAACAACAACAACAACAACAACACTATTTATGCATACGATGTATAAGTGCTGTTATATTATACTTGATAGTTTAGTCTTTCAAAATGGACTTGTCAAAAAAGATGTGCATTGGATAAAGGTCGTTTTTAGGAAATACATTGTTGCCGAAATACGATCAGTTCGGACGCATACAACACCGATGATGTATATATAAGTACAAATTGCTAAACATCGATTGTTGTTTGACGTACATTTTAATCCTTTCTTGTTCTTTTACTTTCTAAATTACAGTTCTGATACTGCTTTCGACTTTCTGTCAATTGAACCTACTTTCCAGACAAACATTCACAGTTGACCAATTTAATACACGCATTATTTTGTATGTACTTAGAATTGACCCAAGAGGGCCATAATACTGAAAAATTGATCAAATGATCTAGTTTTTGACCCCACTTGACCCAGATTTTAACATGACCTTTATATTTTTAAGATACACATTCTGACCAAGTTTTATAAAAACTTAGTCATAAATATGGCCTCTAGAGTGGTAACAAGGTTTCTCTTGCATATTTTCTCGTGATCTAGTATTTGACGCACGTAAACCAGAATGGAACTTGTCCTAGATTTAGTCAAGATTAACATTCGGACCAAGTATCACGAAGTTTGACCCATAAATGTGGCGTATGGAGTGGTTACAATGTTGTTCTAAGATTTGACCTGTTCATTTACTTTTTGTACGCACGTGACCCAAATTAGAACTCAACCTTGATTAAGCAAAGATAAACATTATAACTACGTTTCATTAAGATTGAATAACAAAGGTGGCCTATAAAAAGGTAACAGGGTATTTCTTAGATTTGACCTGGTGATCTTGTTTTAGATACATGTAACCCAGATTCGAACATGGCCTAGATAGTATCAATATAAATATGTGGCGTGTTCTGAGAAAACTGGGCAAAATGCTTGTGCGTAAAGTGTCATCCCAGATTAGCATGTGCAGTCCGCACAGGCTAATCCGGGACGACACTTTCCGCCTAAACTGGATTTTCGCTAAGAAGAGACATCAATTAAACGAACAATTCCATAAAAGCGGAAATTGTCGTCCCTGATTAGCCTGTGCGAACTGCACAGGCTAATCTGGGATGACAATTTACACACAAGCATTTGCCCAGTTATGTCAGAACACGCCACATATTATGATCATCGAGATTGAGTCATAAATATTGCCATTACCGTGGTAACTTAGATGGACCTAGTGGCCTAGCTTTTGGAAACAAGTGACATAGAGTCGAACTCAGCCTAGATATTACCAAGATAAACTTTCTGACCAAGTTGCATAAAGATTTGATAAAAAATGGGGTCTCCAGAGTGATAACGAGCTCAACATTAACGACGCACGATTCACGACATCTACTATCATATCTTACCTATTGCGGGGTATCCTGGTGTAAGCGGATCTCCGACCCCTATATAAATAGATCCCCGCTGAGCCCCGGAAGGTGGCAGCCACCAGTCATCTGGATACACCTTGTCCACCACACCGGAGGTGATGTCATCAGGATCAGAAAAAAGTATTACCCCTATAGCCCCTCGCTTTTTTGCTAGGCGGACCTATTTAAATTACAAAAAGCTTAAATACTTTGACTTATAACATAATGATCGCACGTATGCTGCAAACATTGTACATGCATGTGTCATATACGTATAAATTGTATATGTATTATTTATTTTCACTTTATAACCTTTAGAGTAAGTAATTAACAGTATTAACAGGTTTAATCATCGCTTATATTTCATTAAATCAGTTTCTGGAATAGCTTTAAAGCTGGAGCTAAAAATCTAGTATATAACCTAGAGATCTAAATGTACCCGCGGTGCTCACCTTGTCACCCCGGAAAATCTTGCCGTACCGGACCAGTACAATCTTGCCTTTCACGGTGAGGGACGTATTCCGCTCAAAGTAAAGATGGTCCTCGATCCGTCCATAGTTTAGGTACACTATCTCGCCCTGAAATACATAGGTAAAATGTGTGTATGGTGTCCATGACGTCACCTTAAGTAGGTAACTAATACATGTACTTGTATATGAATTCATTAACGTCTGAACTTCGAGCAATATCGGAAAGATTTGATTAGTTGTTGATGGTCTGTCTTTTGAAAATAACTATGACAAACATGAAGCCAATTTCAACTTGATGCAGTCAGCCTACAAAGGCGTTTACAAACAAGCAAGTGATGGTCACCGTGATGTTGCCTGGAGGCGAATACGCGTTGAACGGCGGCACAACATCCGGTTTGTCTTCTTCGGGGGTCAAAATGGGCTCGGTCAGGTTGGACTTGTACACGGAGTTCCCGTTTCCGTCCAGTAACTCCACGTAGCTCAGACTGGTCTCGTTTGGGTAGGACAGCTGCACTTCATAAGGCGTCAAGGCCACGTGGTCGAGTCCCACTTCCTTCCAGAATTCCGTCAACTTCCGGCCAAGCACGTGATTCTGTTCGGTCCCACTCAAATGAGGCTTCTCTGTTAACATCCTGTTAAGAGTTTCAATTTATATTTTAAAGAACGTGCATCCATTTCACATTGTATAAAAGATCAAGCGGATGTTCAGATTACGATAACAGTAAATATACATGTTAACAAATGCTGACCTCCCGAAATGTTTAACGTATAAAATCCACGATTCGTTTATTTTCAAAATTTGTATTGTAGAAGTATTTGCCTTACAAGTATTTGTCCAACTTATAATTTTCAAAATATAATGATATATTCAAGGAACAAATACTATCTCCTATCATTTACAGAAAATCAAGCCTGATTGAAAATAAAACATTGCTTGTATTAACTAATAGCTTTCATAAAGTAAACTTATTTAAACTAAGGATAGTCCGGTATGTTTACTTAACAAAAACTTGCACAATGTTATCGTCCAGATGTATTTTGTGCTCGATTTTCAGACACGATATAAATAAAAATATTGAATGACATAATGCACGTCGTCAATGTGCTGGCGTTGGAATTCCGCTAAATTGCTAATGGCTTATGGTTATTTTGTTATTGCATGCATTTCAAGTGTTTTTAAACCGATACATTGCCGACCTTTTTTGAGTCTTCATATCACAAAATGTAAGTATGCTATTTCCAGTGCATAACATGCACGTTATTAAATGTATAGATTAGTACCAAGTAATAAATTTACATTTATATGTTACCCGAATATCATCAAAATAAAATTACCGTTTGATACATTTTAACCGCATATATTTTCCCGACGTAATTGTGTTAGGGGCTTAACGATAAATGAAATTTTGGTTGTTTTGAAGCACTTTAAGCATTTCTCGTCCTTCACACTACATCAGGTTGTTTTCAATAACTTAGCAAATAATACTCGCAAAAAGTTTCAGGGAACTTGCTTCGTGGAAGTTCATGTATTTAGAAGGTATATAAAAAAAAACGTCACAATTCAGGCGTTGTTTGCGTTTTCGTATATAACCGTTCGCTTTTGTTATATTAACCGTTATTCGCCCAATTAATCGTTGCTTCCCGATTTCAATCGACGAATATCTATACGCGAAGTTTAATTTTAACGGTCACTAGTTGGCTCATCAATATTTATGCAAACGAGTAAGTGTGTGTGTGTGTGTGTGTGTGCGTGCGTGCGTGCGTGTGTGTGCGTGCGTGTGTATGTGTGTGTGCGTGCGTGCGTGCGCGTGCGTGTGTGTGTGTGTGTGTGTACATGTACATGTATTTCAAAGTTTATGAGGACCTTCCGCGTCTAAGGCTGCATTATGTGAGGACCCGGAGCGTGAGCCAGCACCCTTACCTAATTAACTTTCTGACTCTTGACAGTTGGGATGAATTTGAATTCGAACCATTTGTTTTTTACTGAAAGATTTTTTAATTTTGGTGTGGTCTTGTGTTGTGGGGAGAATATGGAGTACCCGGAGGAAACCCCATATTTCCGGTATGGTGACCACCAACCAAAATCACATGTTTCCGGGAATGGGGGTTGAACCCGGATCGCCTAGGTGAGAAGCGCGTGTAACAAATACTGCGCTTTCAGGACAGCCTGACCATTGGTAGTGTAGTGACAACGGAATATTTACCGTAAGTTCGGCCGATGGTGAAACTATATGCCGCCAAAATACGAAAACTGATATAAGGCTCTATATTATCCTTTAAAATTAATCTTCCAACTGCAAAAAATAACAGAAAATGATCCCTGTATAAAATAGTATTCTAAGTTCACGTTATTGTTATTGCATAAATATAATCTATATTAGTTTCACTTCTGTCCCTACCACTCGCCAGGATATATTCTATATTGCCTCTCCTTAAATGATAATAACAGCTCATTTTAAAATCAACGGGCATATACTCTATGCGCTAACAATCATATAGCATAACATCAAACCATAACAGTCCGCAATTCAACAAAAACATTTAATGTATGTAATGCTTCTGTAAAAGCTAATGTTTTTAATACTATTCAGGTAATGAATTTGAACTAATCGCTCCATATTGATGGGTTTGACGGAACTAATCGCTCCATATCAATTCGAATCTTAGTAGTAAATAGTATTTTCAGTTCATGTTACTGTAAAAATATAATCTATAATATGTTTACTTTTCTCCCTAGCACTCGTCCAAATATGTTCAATATTGCCTCTCCTAAAATGATAATAACAGCTCATTTTAAAATCAACGGGCATATACTCCATGCGCTAACAATCCTATAGTATAACATCAAACCATGACAGTCCGCAATTCAACAAAAACATTTAATGTATGCTATGCTTCTGTAAAAGCTAATGTTTTTAATACTATTCAGGTAATGAATTTGAACTAATCGCTCCATATTGGTGGGTTTGACGGAACTTTGTTTTATCTTGATGGCCAGATTGGCCATCAAACCCAACCAAAACGTTTCTTTCACGTCTTGCATATTTTGATTTGTTTTCGTTTTTGTTATTATGTGTCCGTTGTTTGGTAGCAATACTGTAGATGCACTACTCCGATGTTTTTTTTTAGAAATGAAAGAAGTCAATGTAATACATCGTTTTTAAATGTGTACACTAACCAACTAAAGTAATTTAATGACCAACATCGGTTGCAAATTAAAATTGTTAAGTTTAAAATTGTCAATTTCAAAAATAATCATCGAATAAGTTGTTAAATGAATTCCAGTAACTCGTACACCTTTTTTTATTTACATTGTCTCTGATAATCAAGCATGAAATACATTTGTAGGATAAAAACGTTTTTTTTTTTTTTACATTTGTAAAGCATACATACCGTAGTATCTTATGTTTTAATTTGGAAACTGAACGAAAGATATATGTTAAAAAACAATGCTTAATTACCAATCCGGTCTGATTGTTAGTAAATGACAGTTGATTGTATGATTTAATTGATTAAATATGTTCATTATATTTAAAACAAAAAAACATCAATTGTCGAAAAAAAAGACAGTTTCTTCAATAATACAAAAAAATACTACATAGACGAAACGTCGTTTAGCAAATATCCTTAAAACATACGATTTCTTAAAGTAAGCATGCACTTACATGTATATTTACTAAAATCACGATTGCAACATCAGGGTTACATTCACATTTTTTCTTCACTGTGCGTTTTAATGTGTGTGTGTTTTTTTTAACGTAGATTTGTTTTATGGAAAGTTTGCTTGGATATACAATAATTTGCACGAATATAATGGATGAGATACAATATAACAATTACTAATACTTTGAACAAAGCATATATAAAAACAAGAGGTCCATGATGGCCCTGAATCGCTCACCTGACTAACCTTGCTACATCAACCTAAATTCTATCAGACTATGGCCACAGGGGGCAGTTGCGCAAAAAAAAATAAACAAATTATATAATATATATAGATATTATAAAAAAAAAATAAAAAAAAATTGCGCAACTCCCCCCTGTGACTATGGCTAGCTATATCATGAAGTACAAATGGGCCAAATTTCAGGACCATAGCTTAAACAAGGTAAATCACTCGCCATTTTCTAAAGCAACGGAAGTGCGTCATTATGCATAATTAAATCGCTGTCAACCCCGCTCGCTTATTAAAATGCGCGCGCAGGCCGGGAACCTCGCTCTTTCTCTATCTACTTTCAGTTTCAACAGAAACATCCACAGACGATGTGATAAATCCTTGTAACTATTGTTTCACTCAATGTATGGGGGCAATCGACACAAGATATTGTAAATTGCATACACATGAATCATAAACAACGGGTAACTAAAGAATAAATAAATCAACAAATTAAAAAAAAACATTGTCATTGACATCGAGCGAATATGGTTGAAGTGTGTTACTCGACAGTTTGCATACGAAAGTTTGCATCTGACTGCACACCGGAGACTCCAGTGTTTGCATTGTACATGCTCGCATACTACACCTGTTAGTCACGTGACGCTTGACAGACGCTACATACATGCAAGGTGTGAAATGAAAACAAAGGCTGTCAATACAGCGCGTCTGCCAAAATCGTCGATACTATTCGTATCCTTGGAGATTTATGACATTCTTTGCTGGATTATAATGTACACTAGAAAATATTTGAACACGCTAGAAGTCACATTTTTGGTCCACATCTTCATGATATTTGGTCAGAATATTTGTTTCTTGGATACGACGGATGAGTTTGAAAATGGTTCAGATCGGTAAAAAAAAAAATCGGCTGCCAGGGCTATTCAATTAACCGAATTACGCCAACTTTTCTATCAGAATATGTAGTAGTAGTAGTAGTAGTAGTAGTAGTAGTAGTAGTAGTAGTAGTAGTAGTAGTAGTAGTAGTAGTAGTAGTAGTAGTGGTAAAAGTAGTAGTAGTAGTAGTAGTAGTAGTAGTAGTAGAAGTAGTAGTAGTAGTAGTAGTAGTAGTAGTAGTAGTAGTAGTAGTAGTAGTAGTAGTAGTAGTAGTAGTAGTAGTAGTAGTAGTAGTAGTAGTAGTAGAAGTAGTAGTAGTAGTAGTAGTAGTAGTAGTAGTAGTAG
>VMBQ01006101.1:0-14849 GCA_007657795.1 Dreissena rostriformis | reverse complement strand
GTGTGCGTGCCTGTGTGCGTGCCTGTGTGCGTGCCTGTGTGCGTGCCTGTGTGCGTACCTGTGTGCGTGCCTTTGTGCGTGTGCGTGCCTGTGCGTGTGCGTGCCTGTGCGTATGCGTGCCTGTGCGTATTCGTGCCTGTGCGTGTGCTTGTGCGTGCCTCTGCGTGTGAGTGTCGCTCGCAAATTTGGGATATTATCCACGTTTCGCATTTGATTTCCTAGCATATTAACCCAGAATATTTGCAAACCCATCGAAAACGCTGAATATATAAACTAGATTTAGCTTTTGATTTTAATTCATGTTTCCAAACGCATTTGTTGCATGATTGACGCAAGAACAGATATAAATAGCCTGACATATGAGCCACGTTCTGGAAAAAAACTGGACTAAATGCATGTGGAACATTGACATCCCAGATTAGGTTCTGCAGTCCTCACAGGCTAATCAGGGACGACACTTTCCGCTTCTATAACAAATTCTATAACATAAATATGAGGATAAACAGTGTACACACATCTTGACCTGTGCTTTAAGACACACTCTTTATTAATTTGAATGAGTTGTGTTCATTTCAAACTTGCGATATAAACAGCTATAACATAATTTTGAAAACTGAGCTGCGTCTAAGATTATGCAATAGCGAAAAACTTCAGTGCCTTCAGCGCTTTGATTTTTATTTGTGGAAAACGCGATGAATATGAAGAAGACCTCATAACTCAAATTTAATGAAATTCAACAAAATTCTACATTCAGCATCACTACCAAAGGCCTATTGTCAGGTGGTTTAGGTCTTGTCATGTTTAAGATTATTGCCACTAATTTTTTCTTGTTCTCATTGCTCTTAGTTCGAATGGTTATAATAAAAATATATTAAAGACAATGTGACAAGTAAGACATGTAATTGTCATGACAAAAATACATTATTTTCATGTGGCGCTCAATATGTACATTCCGAGGCACACTAACACCACATCGCTTCTCTGAAGGTCAGTGGAAGATTCTCATAATTGGAGATCACGCGTCAAATTCATAAATGAGCCTCGCTCAAGGAAAACAGGGCTTAATGCTTTTGCGAAAAGTGTCGTCCAAGATATGCCTTTACAATCCGCACATGCGTATCTGGTACGATTCGTTTCGCTTATGTGGTATTTTTCGTTTAAAGGAAGTCTCTTCTTAACGAAAATTGAGTTTAGGTGCAAAGTGTCGTCCGTGATTAGCCTGTGCGGACTGCTCAGGCTAATCTGGGCCAAACACTTAACGCACATGCATTATGCCCAGTTTTCCCAGAGCGAGGCTCATATCTGTATTTAAGTGGTATGTTTGGAGCATTACTCATTGAGTGAACGATCTTGTTCTACGTTATATACCTGCGACAGAATATCTTGAATGGATTGCAGATGTTACAACAATCTCCGGCTGCTAATTGATTGAAGGCAGGGTATTTCGTACGCAATATAGGTGCGGAATTGCATTGACAAATAAGTATGTAACATTCTTGCCAATTTAACCCATTTATGCCTAGCGTCTAGAAAAAAGGCCTTGGCAAACAGCGTAGACCCAGATGAGACGCCGCATGATGCGGCGTCTCATCAGGGTCTGCGCTGTTTGGTTAAAGGAATTTCTGTAAGAAATATTCTAAATTTAGAAATAAATATACTAAACATCCCTAATTTTGGAAATAAATTGATCCAATTTAGAAGGATGGGAGAGTCCACTATGCATAAATGGGTTAATATACACATATTGGTTAATAAATGTTTTGCAAACCTTGGAATGAGTTAAAATAAACAGACGGTTAGAGAAGTCTTGCATTAATAGATGCAATAACCGTTGTTCGGAAATGAGCAAATCATTAAAAAAGGGAGGTATGTATAACACAGCTTATTAAATACTTACGAATTCAACATCTTGGTGGTTGCTCTAAATTTTAACGACCAGGTTCAGCTTATAGTCGTTCAAGCTATGTATGTGACTTAATTGTAAACCCTTTAATATATGTGTAAGTGGTAAACATATTTGTTTTCTAAAAAAAATGCGTTTGTTTGATGACATTGCTTTATACCTTTTATTTTGATCGGAAGTTTTTTCAGACTGTTACCCTAACTAACCTCAGTCCGCACAGGCTAATCAAGGACGACACTTTTCGCCTAAATCAGATTTTCTCTAAACAGAGACTTCATCTAAAAGAAGAATACAATGAAGGCAGAAAGTATCGTCCCTGATAAGCGTGTGCTGACTGCACAGGCTAATCTGGGACGACACTTCACGCACTTGCATTATGCCTAGTTTTCCCAAAACGAGGCTCGCTAGAAGCGTGCGACAGAATACATAGAATGCTTTGCAGACGTTGCAAGATTTTCTGGCTGTTAATTGATTGAGTACAATACTAAGCCAAATATACCGACTGCATTTAACGTGTGGAATTGCATTTACAAAGGAGTATGTAACATTCTTAACAATTAACCCATTTATGCCTTGTGGACTCTCCCATCCTTCTTAATTGGATCAATTTATTTCCATAATAAGGGATGTCTGGTAAATTTATTTCTATATTTAGAGAATTTCTTACAGAAATTTCTTTAAGCACACAGCGCAGACCCTGATGAGACGCCGCATCATGCGGCGTCTCATCTGGGTCTTCGCTGTTTGCCAAGGCCTTTTTTTCTAGACGCTGGGCATAAATGGGTTAATTACAAACAGACAGGCTTATAATTGATTTTGCAAATTTTGGCAGAATTTCAGCAAGCAGAATAGTTGAGAAGCTTGCACCAAGATATGTAATTACAGTTGTTCGCATATGAAAAAAATCGACAATGTTATCAGGAAGTTCTGTCTGTTATGTATGTATTGCAATCTAAGTCAATACAGACGCAAGTAAACGTTTAAGCTTAATATTAGCAAACAATTGGAGTGATTGACTTTTCTGCGTTAATATCTGCATAAGCAGATAAGCAGATATTAACAGAGAAATAAATTTTCTGTAATTTTGTGCAAGGGCGCATATAGCTGGGAAAGTACTAAATAAATGCAAAGAATTTGATATCAGCTTACATTATGGAATTCACTGCCTGTACGTTTACTTTATAGAATCCAATGATTATATTTAAATTAGAAATTCTATGCGGGTGTCAATTATTGGAATCACCGCGTACATTTCTAAAATAATCGAATTTACTGCGTGTTTATCACTTCCTTCATGTAAATATTTACGAATGAAATAGCTGTTATCGCATTTTAATTGTGTAACTCATTGCGTAGATGTGAACATTATGGAATGTACTATATGCATTTAAAAATTAAGTAGCGAATTAGCCTGTGCAGTCCGCACAGGCTAATCCGGGACGACACTTTCCGCCAAAACTGAATTTTCGCTAAGAAGAGACATCATTTAAACGAAAAATTCCATAAAAGCGGAAATTGTCGTCCCTGATTAGCCTGTGCGGACTGCACAGGCTAATCTGGGATGACAATTTACGCACAAGCATTTTGCCCAGTTTTCTCAGAACACGACACAACTAACTGTGTACATGCTTACATTAAGAAACTCGCAGCGTTAACATGCCAGTTAGCACTGCGTACATATTGATGTCATATAATTACGGTGCATATGCATACACTATATTATTCGCTGCGGACAAGTTTTCATTGTACGGTGAACAATCGAACATGTATGTAAGATTATACTGATTATGGTAGTCTGATGGTGATTATAATACAGTTTCATCTAGATTATGGTATACATGTAGTCTTACCATGATAACAATACAGTCAAAACATGAGTATGGTTAAGTCTTATAATGACCATAGTCTTGTCATAAATATGATGGTTTTCATTAGTATTTTAGCATTGTCTTATCATGATTAAAGAACAATAGGTTCATAAAACTGCATCTACTAAGCTGTAATGTTCAACACATTCAGCGTAAAGGTCATCAATTTAACGTAGCTATAGCGTCATCAAAACTCGCGTTACAAAGAAAAACAACAAACATAATATCTTATGACGGACCACATATGTCGGAAATATGCAAGGAAACGTCTTCGATGTAATATATTTTCCGAAATGTAAGAAAACTAACATTTGTATACTTTAAATGTTATATAAAATATATAACGACTGGTATTGGGCGTAATGAGCCAATTTTTTTTTCATTAATTTTACAGACAACGTAATTGGAGATGATAAAAAAAAAATAAAACATCAAACTGCACTGGCGAAGGACGCGATTGATGGTGATTCGCCAGTGTTTTCGTCAAAACCAATACCCATTGAATCCAAAGTCGATGACAAAATGTGTTATTTGTTTCAATGCTAATATGTTAAACGACAATGTTGACGGACAAATGTATTTCTAGAACCACCGCGGGGAGCAACATTTTGTATTGTTTTTCACAATTATACATGGACGCGTACACGAGTATTTTATGCATATTATATACATGTAATATAAACAGTATACCTATAACAAAACGTAAAAGTGCTGAACACAAAATACAGAGAAAATGCAGAATCCAGCACCGTTTAGAAGTAATTCCAACATAAGTCGAGACAATATTACAAAGCGGATATGTAGGTAATACATGTCAAAATGCTCATTGGATAGATATATAATCCCTATTCCGAACCCTGCAACTGGGTGGCCCAGATTTTAAACATACATCTTCGTTTGTTTCTGCACGATATATAATCCTGGAAAATAGTTCTGTCATTTCTAGTCAGTCGTTCCATTTAGGCAATGTTCACGCGTAATGATACATATTCTATTTAAACTGAGGCACAGTTCTGCGTACGGATACATCCAGAAATAGTATATAGTACGAGGTGTATACAATTGTTGTTATTACAATGTAACCAAAAATATATTACTTTTTAACTAAATCATTGAAACATAATCACGACTATGAATAGTATATGTAAATATAATTTCAAACAGGATTGCACCGAGCCCCTTTACAACGGACTACATGTGTGCATTACACATCTTATTCTCTAAATAACTCTCACTATAATGCCTAAATAACTCTCACTATTATGCCTATAAATACGATCGCACTTTGAGCAGCGAACCCTTATAAGCATGTCCCACAGAATCTATAAATATTTGCACAAGCACTTTGTGTATAAGAGCACTACATTACAGGCGGGGTAGAAGTTGTCGTTCAGGTGTACTCGCAACTGATTCGTCTATATAAGGAAGGTTATAATAACTGTGATAAATGCTTTGATCCTCCTTGACAACGTCCTCGTCTTTGAAGACCAATTTAGGACAAAGGGCCAGATTAGGGGCCGCTGTCTCCGGTGCGATGTTGTCCTCCTGCACCACTTCCGGGTCATCCTGCAAGAAAAATATTATTATTATTAATATTAGTAGTTTGGCCAATGTTTATATGCTTCTAGTACCACTAGTAAGGCTCTGGTCGGCAAAGTGATCTGCCTATTATTTAAAGGGCAATATTGCCTCACGTGTTCAGTGAATTTAGCCCGATATAAAATGTAACGCTGAACTTGTGCCTCAAACGTCTCAATTATTAGACTGTGTCTACTACTTAAATAAAATCGTCAACATGGGCTAGCATCAGCAATAAGTTATTTGCTTTACATTGTCAACTGTATTTTATATCATTCAGTATTTCTTTCGGGATGTTATGTCGCTTATGCAACCAAAAACTAACACAATGTTTGACTATCAGGAATTTAAAGTTTTTAAGTATATAATTGTTATGTCATATATACTCTCACGAACTGTTGGTTATTTGGACAAACCCTAAGTATTTTTAGCGGTTTTACTCAATGGGTACGTTACCGTAGTGTGTATGTTTTATTTTTTGTAATATATGTTCTCGATTTCCAGGGGAAATATAAATGTATCTATCATGATTCGTTGTCTTTTGAGATCAGTGTAAGATATAAACCAAATATAATAGCACAGCATTGCTAATATGAAAACAACCACGAGTACCGGATTTTGTCGCTGAGTTTGGTGATGCGCTTTTGATTAAGTACTTACACAAAAATGTATCTTTACACAACTTTAACCTTTTTTAATTAATACAAATGTACTGCATACTTTTTTACAGTATTAAAAAGCGACATTGAGCTAGCAAATCAAGAAGTGATTAGGTTGGTGGGGTATGGTGTATTTGTTTCAATAAAGTTTTAATGTATAGGTTTTTTCAAACTGAATGAGCTTTATATTTGCATGCTAAACGTACCCAATCTGGTGTACAACCCAACTCGCACCAGGTAAAATATTTGTATGTAAACACACTTTAAGCACAAAACCCACAAAGTATACATTAATGATTTATTCAACGCAAAATAATTATAAAACGGGCAGCTCAGTGCGCCGTTAAAATCATGTAAAAATCGCATACATTATTCACTGCGTCCTTGTCTTTCTGTAACTGATATCAGCAAACGACATAATTACAGTGAATAAGCACGCTTCAAACTGGCAATGTAATACTTCAGGTAAGATACTTTGAATGTGACCCAACTATGGGGAGCCTTATTGCTATTTTTTAAGATGTTAAGTTTGATATCAATAATTCGCTTCATTGTCGTGGTAATTTTTTCGCAAGTTTATTTCGGGAGCTCTTAAGGCAAAATTTAGTTATGGACAGGACACGACATAAGGACCAACCGATTAACAGGAGCTCTTCAATGTCCCCACATAATTATATGGAGGAGACATAAAAGAACTACGTGAGTGTGACACAGTTTTATCTTTAAATATATTATAATTTCAAATATATATATTGTTCAAATTTCTTATGAAAAACAAACAACATAATAAATAATGAAATTGCATACTAATACCTGACTCAAATCGAATTGCTATTTTTTTTTAAACATTTGGAAAGCCATACGAAAAGTAGGGTTGTTAATTAACTTGTTGTGTTTCATATTGTATCATTTAATTTCTTAATGGTTTCAGTTGTTGATGAATACTCTAAAAAGTATGACGCACAAACGAACAAAAAACAAGATAAACAATCGTAAAATAATGACGTTACCCCCATCCCCCATTTCAAGCTTTGATTTACAACCACCCATTACAACTAAACTTTTGACTGGCAACTCATTAAACGTCTGCAGGATCTACCAATATGCAGCATCGTTGCCTCGAATTTACGAAGCAACGAGCATCGTTGCCTCGAATTTACGAAGCAACGAGGTCATGCCAAACGAATGCTGGAAGTCATAAAGCACAATATATGATGATTGCGTGTTGCGAGGGTGTACGTTGTGTGCATAATAAATTAGCGCCGTTTTGCGCGGAATGACGAAATGAAAACACTTGACATACCTCTGAGTGGCGACCTTGCTTCTCGTACTGGATCCGATCTCGCTTTTTGTCGTAACAAAAACTGAAATGTACAACGGACAAACAAAATTTAAATGAGATAGGAGTACAGGTACTTCAGCTAGATGAATGTAAAGTTGCAATGAAGACTCGTGTTTATTAATTTTTTTATAATAAGTCTCTTTAAGAACGACAACAACGTTTTATTGTGGTTATTTTAAAGCGGACATTAACAATAGTAGGAAGAATTCGAATCGAACGGACCAAATAACCGACAGGCAGACATTTCTACGCATCTGGTTTTCACGTCTCTTTCTTATCTATCGGGCATTGTCACGTTTTGATTGTTGATGTTTTTTTGTTTGTTTTTTTAAAGGTTTCCAGTTCAACTTGCTGGTTGCGTTCCGCTTGTCATCACTTACGAGTATATCTGGCGCTGCGGGTTACTTGGTTATCAACAAACACTACCACCACTAGAAATATTTTTAACACTAGAAATACCACCACCACATGCCAACACCACCACCACCACAACCACAACAACCACTTCTATTACTACTTCTGGAACTACTACTACTTCTTCTACCAACCACACCAACAACAACAATACTGCCATTAAAACCGGTACCACTACCAACACCCCTACCACCACTATAACTACTATTTTATCCATCGCACGTAAAACACAACCATCTGATTTCGTAAGAATTATTGTGAAACAGGAACGCGTGTTTCTGTAATAACGATAGTAATCTTATAATCGCGTATATATTTTTGCATGTGAGCGNCCCTCCCCCATTTCAAGCTTTGATTTACAACCACCCATTACAACTGAACTTCTTGACTGGCAACTTATTAAACGTCTGCAGGATCTACCAATATGCAGCATGGTTGCCTCGAATTTACGAAGCAACGAGGTCATGCCAAACGAGTGCTGGAAGTAATAAAGAAGAGATATGATGATTGCGTGTTGCAAGGGTGTACGCTGTGTGTATAATAAATTAGCGCCGTTTTGCGCGGAATGACGAAATGAAAACACTTGACATACCTCCGAGTGGCGACCTTGCTTCTCGCACTGGATCCGATCTCGCTTTTTGTCGTAACAAAAACTGAAATGTACAACGGACAAACAAAATTTAAAGGAGATAGGAGTACAGGTACTTCAGCTAGATGAATGTAAAGTTGCAATGAAGACTCGTGTTTATTTTTATTTTTTTACAATAAGTCTCTTTAAGAACGACAACAACGTTTTATTGTGGTTATTTTAAAGCGAACATTAACAATCGTAGGAAGAATTCGAATCGAACGGATCAAATAACCGACAGGCAGTCATTTTTACGCATCTGGTTTTCACGTCTCTTTCTTATCTATCGGGCATTTTCACGTTTTGATTGTTGATGTGTTTTTTTTAAAGGTTTCCAGTTCAACTTGCTGGTTGCGTTCCGCTTGTCATCACTAACGAGTATATCTGGCGCTGCGGGTTACTTGGTTATCAACAAACACTACCACCACTAGAAATATTTTTAACACTAGAAATACCACCACCACATGCCAACACCACCACCACCACAACCACAACAACCACTTCTATTACTACTTCTGGTACTACTACTACTTCTTCTACCAACCCGACCAACTACAACAACACTGCCATTAAAACCGGTACCACTACCAACACCCCTACCACTACTATAACTACTATCTTATCCATCGCACGTAAAACACCACCATCTGATATCGTAATAATTAGTGTGAAACAGGAACGCGTGTTTCTGTAATAACGATAGTAATCTTATAATCGCGTATATATTTTTGCATGTGAGCGGTGTACACTCTTGAGTGGATATTATGTTCATATCGGAAATCTATTAATGCATTAAAAGCACAAACATGTAGCACGTGCTAGTTAAGAAATGAAATTCCATATCCTGATATCAACTTGGTTGTATATGCACAGACAAGTATCCGCAAATACCGTGAAGCTACGGTGGTCCACCCAGATTAGTTTTTATCAGCGATTATTTGTCTTATAGATAAGAGGATCCATGTAGGAAATATCTGAGTGACTTAATCAAGTAAAATAGAATATAAAACCCCAATTGCTTAGAAACGAATTCGCCGTTCATATATTGCCAAGAGAATATAAGGGTATTATTATCGAAAAGGACATGTTTTTAAATGAAGTGACCTGTCTGTAATGTGATTTCTACCAAATAAATCTAATAGCTTATAACTAGGCATTCATCTTGCAATCTGTGACTATAAGGTGGTAGTTATTGAAGACCTTATTGAAGATGGCCATCCCATCCAGACCAAGTTCGTTATGGGCGTCGAAGTCAATGCTTTCCGTTTTCTCACTAATTTCCTCACCAAACAAATTGTTCGTTTTTTAATAACACATGTGATAGGAAAATTAAATTTAAAATACGTTTAACTCAATAAAATTAATTCGAATCCTCGAAAGAAGTACCGGGATTTGTCAACACTTTTCATACACCAAACGACACCCGATTGCATCGCCATGTACACTAAATTTACGCAAAGGTATGTAATGCAATGCGCGCTCAATACGTAACCGACACACTCAGACCTACCATGTCATTATGTAAAATTTTACTGCACATCTATGTATGGAATAAATAGATGAATGGATTATCATAATCGTTTGATATTGTTAAACAGAAAGTGAAACCGACTGCACCGCGATCGAAGCAAAAACATTACTATATGTATTTAATAATTCCTGGTCTGCAGAATAAGGAAGTAGATCCCTCAAGACAGATTTCTGAATGGCACTACTAAATCGTATTGTATTGCGCTAAACGTCTAAAAAAGAAGAAGTTAGAAGAAGAAAACTGAAACTGCTTAAGCCTTCGTTGTAAGAGCTAAGCGGTTTAAAGATCAATAGACAATTTACGTGAGCGCGAAGTGAGGTAATTAATCAATGTTTATACAAAATGTATTGTCAGTGTCGAATGCAATTCAAAAGATTACTTTAAGTGTTTTAACATGTTTCCAGAAGAGATGAATTATCGGAAGTGGAATGCGTTGTCAAATGAACATAAATTGATATGATATTTAAGATAATATTAAACTCATGTTCTGTATTAAAATACACATGTCAGTCTCCCAAATATGAACGCTTTGCATTAAAACTACTAAAGAATGTTTTAATCTGGACAACAATTCTGTCATCGTGTACAACTGTGTGTATTTCAAAGTTAATTCAGTTACGAAGGTGCCTTAAGCGTGGACAAGGAGTTAGTCGCCTAGCAAGAGAAAGGCAAATTTATTAAGAATTTTGTAGTACAGACTAGAACTCATTGCTGCAATTGTAAGCTTTTTTCTTACACTGAGATATCTTTATTAATGCCAAGTATTGGCTTGTTGGGAGGGGATACTAGAGCGAGGAAACCAATCTGTCAGGTAAGGAGGTTTTTGACAAACTGGCATTCGTTCCATAAAATAATATTTGTTTGAAAATAAAAGAATGAACTTTTCACTGACACCTGAGACAAATTACGTCCTTGCATGCAAATGGCTGTGTATGTTCTTGAAAGATTTACTTACTAGGCACATAACACGATGATTTCCAGCGCGATAAAGGAACACCCGATGGTGACAATCAGATAGGACGCTGACTCCGGAACTACCGAGTTTCTTTCCGTATCCATGGTAACAAAACTAGTTGTAGAACTCGCAGAGGTAACGTTGTTCCACCGTTGAGTAGTTGTGCTCAGGCGCGATTCAGTTGGTGTTAAAGTGGAATAAACTGTGGTAGTTACACCGCGTTTTATTCGATCTATCACATCGCCAATAGCAACGTAATTATCAGAGGCAGTAATGCTTAATGTCCACAATGCGTGCTGGTAGATGATCCCAAATCAATGAAAACAGCGTTCAATAATTGATGCACGTTGCGGGCACGTGGTCAGGTTCTGATGAACGCTTGACAGACAGGGGAGGTGGAGGTGGTCGGGAGGCGGACACAGCGCCTCAGTGAACGCTTCCGGTTGGCGCGTGCATTGGTGATCTCTGAAGTGAAAGTGAGGACAGTCAGTTAGATATATGTAATGTACATCTAGTAAAAAATATACACAACAATCCATTAAAATAAAATCCTAACTTACGCTGCTTATGTTGACACGAGTAAGCGGGCGAATAGGATCTTCCGAATTTGATATCGTTATGTCTGGTACTAGGTACCCATAACGTCTTTCATTTAATGCCTTGAATCAATAATTGATTTACGTCTTTATCGTGCTCTTGTATACTTTTGACCATTTGTCTCAAAAAGAGTGAATTATATGCACATTAGTTTTGAACATATTTTAAAACTACGACCCCATTATAAGATAACAAAGAGTGAAGCTACGATAATTCAAGCCGAGAATATTACACAATTAAATATATTACTGTACATAGTAATCGTTATTAACATCATTTTTAACAAGTATGCATGTGTGTTATAAGCTATGTAAATCATATTTATTGATTATACATACTTGATATTCAGCGATAGTAGATATGTCCAAATAAGCGTTCACAAAATATTTATTTTCATTTTAAAAGTGTGTGTCATAATCAAAATGCTCATAAACAAATCCGCATTGGCATAATGCTATTAAGAAGTCATTCAAAATCGGATTTATAAATGAAAGCGACAAGAATGTTACGCGTGTACGTTGAGACATACGGCTTAAAGGTCTACTTAATATATTTTTTGCTACGGGTCACATGTGTGGATTTCTTTGCATAAGCGTTGTAAAGCCTTGATGAAAAACATATTTACAGCATTACCGATAAACTGCTCAATGTTTTTCCTGCATTACGTCTGTAAAAAAGCGTCGTATCAAGACAAAACTTGCTTTATTTATATTTAAAAAAAAAAGAAAAACATGCCCGAGCGTAATTTGGTATGCATTTGGGTAAAACTCAAAATATGTTGTTTCACTGATTAACACAGTAATGACACTGAAACAAAGTTACTTTTATTACATAAAGGGTCACACAAAAATATATGTATGTTCTTCTAAAACTCGGTCAGCGGTCAATGTGAAACAGTTTACAATTTGCTTTACAGACATACAGAAGAAACTATAATCAGCTTATACTAAGGGGGTCAAAACACGGTCACCAATTGAACATGTCCGTGAACTCCGATTATCGTTTACTTAAGAATATTATTTTCAGAGTTTCCTACATAACAAATAAGGAATACCCTCATGGCAATGCTTTTAAATGTATCAAAACACTTTAAGTTGTGTTTCTATTCAGTCACGTAAGGGAATCCGTCATGACATCAGTGGCCATGTTTGTTTTAATCAAAATAAAAAAGAAATTTGTTAGAGGGTAACCTAATGAACATTTCTAATAAACTATTTGAAAATCCGATAATCAGTTTAGACGAAAAAGTTTTTCAAACTTTTCTCCACAGCCATATTAGGAAAACTGGCGGCCATGCGTTGTAACGAGTAAAAATATGTTAACGATTCCGCCCGGTACTTTTAAAAGAATCTATATAATTTTGAGTAATTTGGTGGGGGGTAGTCACAAAAGTCTAAAGATACTTTCTTTGAAACTATTTTTTAAATCCATAAATCATTCCTGGCAAGATTGTTGGCACAATTGCAACCCTATTTTTAAAGATATTTCCTTGAATTGGTTTAAATTGGTACTAATTTAGTATGCCAGGTATACTCCTGTCATGATTGGCCGAAATCCCCCTTAGAGTTACAAAAACAAAGTGTAAATAAAAAAAGTGACCTAAATTGAAATAAAAAGCTATTTCCTGAATTCTGAACGGTTTAGGTTTGCTAGAGTGGGTCAGGTAAATGTATCCATCAGAAAAGAGGAAGATGAGAACAAAATGTCGCAAAACCTCCATAAATCTTTACACATCTAGCAAGACTGAACATGCAATAATGTTAAAATCGTTCTTTTTTTATAGGATTTATACGTTGACGAGAATAAAATGACTCGATTGGAAGGTATTTCCAGCTGACGTCGGTTACAGCTGGGGTTCAAATCTGCTGATATAAACGTTAATGTGGAAACGTAATGCGAATTCCTGATGGTATATGTAGCAAACATTAAATATGGAAAAAATGATATATCACCGATTACTGTTTTGTATTATATTGTGTTATATTTCCGAGCAGAATGACGTTTGCACATAGCACTTGTATATAACCAATGCAATACAATTTAAATATTTTAATTAATATTTAAAAAATAGATAGTAAAGAAACAAATGCATAATATTCATATTTACACAAGTGATGGTAACGAGAAAAGTACATGTGATGTACAAAATACAATATTAACATTGTGTAATAACTTAAACTGCGTGATAAAAATCGTGGCAAATTTGACAAAACGATATAAATAGCAGGCTGTAACATGCTACATAAACCTGTTTCAATTCCATATGTGAAATGTTGTATCTATACTTTATATCAAGGAAATAGGAAATAAAACAATACATTCGCCGTGACTTAAAATGAAAATCGCTGAAATTTCCTTATTCCATTTGATAGCTTACGATCCAATTTACCTTCGATATCAGAGGCACGATCTTATCAACAAGAAATGTCAATTATCTACTAACAAATCACCTTTGGTCTGCAATTTACCTTGCACTGCGAAGAAATCATCCAACATAAATATATCACCACCATAACGCAGACAGTTCTTTCATTATACAATCACATTTATAAAACAAGCAGTTGTAGCCACTTACGCCAGGTAAAAACTGATCATTTCACGGAAATATTTCTGGAAACACTGAATGTTCAATCATAAGCGAATTCGCCACGTGAGCATAGGTAATTTTCATAACGTAGGTTCCGAGTAAGACATATCTGATGTAAATGGTATTTCATATGATATAACAAACAGAAAATATATAACCCGGAGTTCTTCTAGCCATAAGTTTGAGAAACAAGAGCGCACATATAGCACTGATAAATACATCGTTAAAGGCACGAGCTTATCAGGTTCCGGTGTTAATGCGATAAACCTCGTGTACCGGTCAGTGATTTAGACGCTGCATTAAAGGAGAAACTGAATGAGTGAATTATACGTTCGGATAAAAATGATCAGTATAATTGTAATGAGCCGAAGCAATGTACACTCGGGAATAAATAATCAAATATACCGCTGTAATGACAAAGTCTTTAAACCGAGGAAAAACAAACACCAACAGACAACGGCAATCGACTATATGACCATTACAGCAGGTACAATGAGCCTCGTTTGTGAAAACTGGGTGTAATGCATGTGCGTTAAGTGTTAGCGGACTGCATAGGCTTATCTGGGATGACACTGTATGCACTTGCATTAAGCCCAGTTTTCCCTGCACGAGGCTCAAATCAAGAAAACAACAGCATGATACTAGTTATGCGTAGTTGACGAACAAAAGATTGTCAAAAGTAGCAGCGTCCAACGAGAAACTACTGCTCTAAAAATTTGATTTAAGACATTATACGAATGTCGCTCTTTAGCAAAACGAGTACATAACTTAGATACAAGAGCAAGAA
>VMBQ01006100.1:0-56649 GCA_007657795.1 Dreissena rostriformis | reverse complement strand
AATGGTCTACATGGTCTTCGGATTGTATATATGGTTCTACATCTTCAACCGATAAAGATCTAGAGAAATGAATTGTAACCATAGCTTGGGAAATTCCCAAAATATACTCGACTGTAATAATTGCGCATATAATCCAAGGTGAGGTCTGTATGCATGGAGGATACTGGAATACTTCCGAAAGTCAATTTAGTTGGCGATATTACGCAAAATGTTGTGAACAGCGTGGGTACATATGACTTACTTATTTGAGTGAAATAATTCAATCTGTTAGGCATTTAGTAGTGTTGTTTATGGTACAACCCAACTTTTAACAACTTTGAAAACTTAGGATTGCCATAAACGCCACGTGTTTTTGTCTAAAGAAATATTAATAGCTGACTTTATGATGGCACTGATGTCCATGTAATGCAATTTAGAGTTGGGTGTTTTTATATTAATTTTAATAATATCTTTATCATAGAAAATTCATTTTAGTTAGGCTAATATTCAAGTTTGTGTTTCCGTTTCAACTCCCTATTTTTTATATCGGGATTGAACAAAAATTACGATGACAAAGTTAAATATGGATTTAAATCTCAACAAAGCAAATTTTCAATCAAAAGTATTGAACCATCAACCTTATCTAAGGACTCCGATTATATTGCAAAGCAAGTTAATTGTAATGTTTAAGGGCTTACTTATCACAGGTGTCTCGGTTTTAATTTTAAGACAAACTTCAAAAACAAAACGTACCGGTATAAAAAGGCCATTAAATACGATTCTATAAATCTCTTTTTTTTTCAAAACAGATATTACGTTGCTNTTTATTACCTCCACTTTCTGAATAGTTGCATGAATAGGAAGACGGACGGTTGTATAGACGGAACCCACATCCGACTTCTATCACCCGGGCAGCCCGACGAAGCAGCGTACATGAATCGAAAACATTTTTATTCCATCAACGTACAGGCAACTTATTGCAGGAACGGTAATTCTATTTATATTATTGATCTCCATGAAAAACTGCAATTATTTTTCACTCCATGGAATCTCTTCCAAACACGTAGCTAAGGTCTAGTTCATATTATAGTATTTTACTGATGTTCACAATGCAAGTATTATTTTTTTTAAATATTTAACAATACATCATAAAACTAAATAATCGCATTATTTGTCAATATCAAACGATACGTTATTAACTTCAAAGAAAAATGAGTGTTGTCCAATTGCACTTCCACGTGTATTTAATTCAAAAATGGCTGTCAGGGGGATGGCGCATTTTCCTTATATTTATATAGTAAAAAAAAGCTTGTGAGCACTCTAGAAGTCACAATTTTGTTTCAGATTTTATTTATCGTGGTCATTATATTTATTTGTGAAAGCAAAGTTTGATGTTTGGTCATGAGGGGTCAACATATAGGTCAAATCTTACAAATACCTCTTAAACACTCCATACGCCAGAGTTTTGGTTCAATAATGATGAAACGTGTCCATGATGTTTGTCTGGGCAATATCTAGGCAAAGTTTGACATTTGGTAATGTCGGGACAAAGTCTAGGTCATGAGGTCTTATCTTACAAAAACATTGTAAACAAACTAGAGGGCATAGTTTTGGTCCAATAATGATGCTAATAGACCTGGAAGTTCTTGATGATATCTAGGCAAAGTTTGACATTGGATCATGTGGGGTCAAATTCTTAGTCGTCCAAATCTTACAAAAACCTTGTAAACACTCAAGTGCCAATAATCTTTTATTCAATAATGATGATACTTTAGAAGGAAGTTTGTTAGGGAAATATTTATGCAAAGTTTAACATTTGGGTCATGTGGATCATGTGGGGTCAAAATCGAGGTCACCAGGTCAAAGCTTGAAAAACCTTGTTATTACATGTTCCAAGTCAGGTTCAGGTGAGCAATCTAGGGCAATCATGGCCCTCTTGTTTACGCTCTAATTAGTCAGTTATGTAAATTGCGAAGAAACCTAGTGAAAGTGAATAAATACCTTATTCCTAACTACATAGACCAAAGTATCCTTCCACTCTGTGATCTCCTTGTTTATCTGTCGGGAAGTTCTGCAGACGGACCTTGTGCAAGAAGCACAGTAGTGTTTAACCTTCTTGCACAACACAGTTATCTTGAAAGCCTAAGAACGGTGCAGTGGTCTGGATCAGTTCGGTTATTGATATTGATGTTAACTTGGACTCCTCGTGCAAGGAGAGACGTTCGACCTTGCACCATTCTTTACTAAAAGGCGAGTGATCTGGAACGATTCCGGCACGAATCAGACATATTCATGGCGGATAAAACCGATTGCTCTAGAGGGTAAGTGTGGGGCCAGGTTGCTTATATGGACATCAGCTTTCCCTGACACATATATTGTTGTGTGTTTACTTTGGAATGATAGTTAATTCTATTTGTATTAAGTATTTGGGCTTAAGATAAGGATTAAACACGATTGTTGTCAATATTTGGCTCATTAGGCTTCAGCTGGAGTTTCACTTCTTTATATTGTATATGCCAGTTGAGCATTAAATGAAGTCTAACACCTATCGAGTCTGCTCAAAACAAATGCAATTGCTTGATTAAAAAACTACTGTATATACAGCAGCAGAGCAAACCCAAAGCCAGACCTTTTTCCGTATTGAAGGATTTTAGGAAAGTTAAAAACAGGATTATAAGTGAAACTAATGATGAGTTTGTTCAATGTTTCAAACGCTAACACGAATTATTCGTCAAACGGCAATAACTCCCTAAACAACTACGGAGCGGACTGACCTCAAATTTACGCACGTCGACCCTAAGATTAAAGTAACTATAAACGGTTATCAAATTAGGGAAATAATTTCCTGAAATTTCGCGTGGAACAAATTTGAAACATAAGTTCTAAAATTCCGCGCGGAAACGAAAATGTAATTACTAATTAATAATCAAAGGGAAATAACTGCCTGAAAGCATATCGCACCGGAATGACCTAAAAAGGTGGCAAACATCATATAGGGTTGCTGCATATCAAGTTTTATCAAACTCGGATCATTTGTGTCTGCGAAAATTGACATATTAATAATCAAAATCAATAACCCCTGAAAAATCCCTGATCGGAACGTTCTGATAAGGTTGCAAATTACAGAAAAACTGCATATCAAATTTAATTAAATTCGGATCGTTAGTTACTGAGATCTTGCGCGAATACGAAAAGAGTGATGAACGGACAGACGGAAAGATGGACATGGAGTAGAACAGAAACAATATCGGGGAAATTCATTTTATGACACACGAAAACTCAATTCCATCAACAATGCAATTTGGCATAATTAGAAAATTAACTCTGCATCTTCGGAAAGTCTTCTGACAGGCTTTTTTATGTTTTACCCGCTCCGAGCGGATCCTTCTCGATGCGCAATGAAAGCAGAAAGCTGAAAGCAAATGACAAGCGAAATAGTTATATATCAGGCTTAAACTAGGCAGTTATACCGTTTGTGTAATGAAAGATGCCTAAGCTTGGTCGATTTTCAACTGAAGGAACACCGAAAAAGAGATGAAATTATAATGTTTATTAATATCGACAGCGAGGGCTACGCCGTCTGTTGTAGCTATAGGCATCTCTATGAATTATCATCTGTTTAACGATAATATTATTGATTGACACGTCGACACAATCGGCATTAATTAAATTCTTTAGTATGAAACAGGACAAGGGAGACATACAGAACACGATATGAAACGTGGTCAATACACGACATAAACACTCGAATTCGGATCAGCCTTAAACTCGGTAACATCCAAGATGAAAAAAAATGCATTAATGACATTACAAAGTTATATAAAACATTCAAGTTATTCAGCGAAAACAGTTTCAATATCTTTATATTGACATTGAATTGTTTTTACTAAGTGTTCCAGGTTCATTTAAATCTTCCGCATTCCAGAGTTGTTATGGAGATTCTAACGTTATCTCAACCTACATGTATAAAATTGCGTGTGCTGTGAGAATGTTTTCGTTTAATATAATTTAATTCTTCTACTGTTAAAAAAAAAAAAACATTTTTTATTGAAAATGTAACAAAAAACATCATTTCACTTGCTGATTTATTAATGTTATAAAATACCTGAATAAACGTTATTTAATAATCTGAAACTTAATTAATACCGAGGGTTAATGGCGTTATTAAAAAAGGAAGCTGATGATTCTAATCGAATGCCAATATATCGGTAAATATATGTTATTTAGGCGTGTTTTCTGATGACGCATGCACACATATAAAGTGATCTAAGTGACGAACCGGCTTATCCCAACCTTTTATGATGTCAATATGTCATTTTTTTGTCGTGAAAACTTGTAATACGAACAGTTCCATATAGCAACCGATAGCAATTATGCAATCGCCAAAACAGCCCGATTCTCAGATCGGTAGCAATTCAGAATTCAATCTATTACAAAATCCACAACTCTTTATCATGTTTGCAATACAACGGCAACCGTTCAAAACAATCGTTAAGTATTCGAAAGCCATTTCTGGAACCATCGGCATCGTTCTGCTTCTCATCTGGCTCAATATAAATTGTAGTGAATACCGCAATCTATCTTAAGCGACTTTGCGAATGCATTCCAGACACGAGAACATGGCCAATATCCCCCATATTACCCCGACCGGTCCCCGTTAATATCTTTTTTATCGGTAACCCGTACTCAAAGCATCGAGGCTATAGTGGACGACAGCCCAGACGCACGGATCTTGTTTCATTTCGCTTTTCTATGCATCGAAAGCTTTTGAAGTATTCAAGTCAACGTCGTTATGATTCGTACAACAACGTTGGCCACTTGTTATGAAAAAAAAATGCATTTGTAGTGGGTAATTTGAGGTATGAAAAACAGGTAATGTTGGCAGATTATGTACTCAGAATGGAGCGTTTTTGTAAAAAATACTTGTTCAAAATATTATATAGTGAACCTCATTTTACGAAATGCTTTGATGAATTGAAAACCCTCATTAAACATGTTCCAAGGGCTTCGTAGATAACAGACATTTATCTATGAATTGTCAATACCGTACACTTGATGAATCTCTTATCATATTGATAGTTGGGTTTTCCCATTATTTGTGGGTGAGATAAGTTGAAGTTTTATACCGTGAAAAGTTGTATAATCATAGATGCACTTGATAGCCGTATGTGCTGCATTTGTTGTCGTACAGTAAACAGTACATAACAGTATCGCATTTAACAACATGGACGTTACCGAGAGTTTTGTTTGGCTTTTTGTGGTATGCTT
This sequence comes from Dreissena rostriformis, assembly GCA_007657795.1. NCBI lineage: Eukaryota > Metazoa > Mollusca > Bivalvia > Myida > Dreissenidae > Dreissena > Dreissena rostriformis. Next base: position 51,402 of record VMBQ01006100.1, on the reverse strand, counting down.
ACTGCCTGGTAAGTCATTTAGTACTTTGATTTTCAAGTTTCGTTACATAAATAACCTGATGTTTACTCGGATTATTTGAAAGATATATACGTATAACATTATTTGTTGAAATCGTGTCAACACGTTCGAACACATTATTGCGATTATTTAAACTATTTACTTATATTATTTTAATACCGGGTTTAAACCACGCGTTTGCATGAACGTGGACTATTTAACCTGTATCAAAAATGTAATGATCATACGAATGTAAATAAACTTCCTCCTTACGTATTGTTCGGTCCCATCATACGAGCTTGCATACATTATGTTCACACTATTCACTAATGCGATCCTAAAAAAAAAAAAAAAAAACAGAAAACCTAGTGCAGCCAGACTGGTAAGCCAAGTTTGTTAAGCACTGGGGGGCTTTTTAATAAGCTTGAAACAGTAAGTTATCTCTCGTAAATCAGTTAAAAGTAGTATCTTGGACTTGCTAAGACATCGTGGAGAAAGTTATTTATAGCGGCCGTGATGACTACTCGTCAACACAAATCGCGGGCTGGATTCATAGCCCAGTTTCCCCCCCCCCCGTACCTGCGCGTCAAGTAGGACAGTTGTCAGTTAATGATACACATATGTGTACTTATTACTGTTAACCAGTTTACACAGAAACATTCATATATGTTCTTTTAGTGAAATATGTGTAGACGTCGGAGTGGTCTATGTGGTCTACCAATATGTGCGAATGAAACCCCAACGTACAGTCCGGTGACACAATTTTTCGGTACCTTTAATCGAACCAGAATCAAATCGTTGATATAAAGAACGTGCCTGATACGGACATTATCATATGCGATAATCAGTTTTGGAATTGCGATTTGTTTACTTAAGTGTTATTTTCTGAACTTCAATTTCGTAAAGGGTTCTTTGAAAGAATGTTATTTTATCTGACCTGACGATGTACAAACTTGAGATAATAACTGATAATATCCATCCCGTGTATTGAGAGAGCTCCGTCTTCGTGTACAATGACGTATTATGAAATGAGTAATAGATAATTAAAAGCTTGCAATAAATTACCTTCTAATGTTGTATGGATTTTAATTGTACTTGATTGTCAATTTCATTTCATTTTTACTGTTTCCCTTTCCAACAACATGCCATGTTTAGTTAGTACAGTATGTATATATCGCTAAAGCAAATAAAATCCAAACACAAGAAATGTATTATAACGGCAAAGGCGTTACATATAGCATCTGACATGGGTTGTCATATCGTACAATATTTTATTAAACGAATTCAGGAATTGTGTTAGTAAGCGAGCCTTTGGCGAGCTTTCTAACGAATTTTCTGGACGAATTTAATAAAATATGGTATGATATGACAACGAGTGTCAAATCTTTTTTATCACATGATTTTAAACTAAATAACATACATCTTAATTGACCAAACAAGTGCTAATAGATTTAAAAGTTGTTTACTATCGTGACGTCATTTCATGTTGACAACGTCATTTCACCAAAATAAAGCCATGCGATTGGTTAGTTATTGATTCTGTAGCCAATGAAAACGCTAACAAATGTTGTATAACACATGTGCAATATAAACAATACGTAATGTCTGTATTACATTGAAAACAAGGTATAGCATGTGAGAAAATGTGTAATTATTCAGATGTTTTATGTTTGCATTTAAGTGATTGGTTACGTTCGTCTCGGAGCCCGAATTGTTCGGTCGCCAGTGAATAGAGCATCGGTCATTAAACTCTTTGATTATCTTGTTATCTGATCCAAAATAAATTCAACAAAAACACAAAAGCTTGAGCAGTCGGTTAATAATATGATTTCCCCATGTATATCGAACTATCGAACAGGAAGCCCGGAGGCGAGCTCGATAGGTATTTGTACTTTCTGATCGACATGAAATACTACCGGTATATCCTATAAATGACATACCATGAGTACACTGTTTACTCTTACCTTTTTTCAATATTTTTTTTCAAACATGATTTTTTTTTCAAGAAGTTGTATTAATAATCATGTCGATTTGTTTTTTCCCAAAGTTATGCACCGTTTACATAGAATTGAAGCTTACAAGGCTTAGAGAAACGTGGGAAAGCTTTTGCTTAGATAAAGTATAATGAGTGCTCATCGCTTAAAAGAAGAACACATCAAGAATACTTATTACAAAATGTAAACGTTTTAGCGATAAACTGAATGTTAACAAGACAGGTTAACATTAAAGAAGAACTAATATTAAAATGAATGTGTGAACGTTTTTCAATACCAGCTTATTATATGCTGGATAGTTTTTTTTTAAACAACAAAGAAAACACGTAAAACGAATATCAACAAAATATGTTTATAAATGTGTACCCGAGCTAGTCAGAAAAAAAAACACAAAAAGTAACGCATGTATAGAAGACAATAACGATGGCAGTGATCTCGAGAACGTTTTAAGTGCAATAAAAGTATTTCAACACACATGTACGATTATAACGGACCCATCTTAAAATTATCAATTACACAATTATTTATTCAATCCACAACAAGGGGATGTCGATTTTTTTTATTGATGACACTTAACCGCTGTATAAAGTTGAAGATTAGTTTTAGTTACACCGTTAGTAACTGATGGTGTATGGGATATACACCCTCAGTAATTTCATTCAATACGAGAGAGTATGGTATGACATTACTGATGGTGTATAGCCCATACACCATCAGTTACTAACAGTGTAACGATTATATCTCACTGACTTCCTTTTCTTGTTGTGTTTAATTGATAGTCCTAATGTTCTAAGCGGCTTTCCGTACGTTTATTTTTAAACGTATTTTGGATTGTGTGTTTGTCATGCATAGTTGTAAACTTCGATGGGAATAAAATAACTCGCTCCGACAGGATTTCGTAAATCGTTTTGGGTCAGAATGTTTAGTATTCGGTACAAATATTTTACAAAATATTGTGGTTTAAAAAAGTTTCGAAAAAAAGAGTGGAAGAACAGAAAATGGATGTGCATATTTGAAACTTTATTGTTATAAGGATTGGATTACAGTTGTTATTTAGGTAAGCGCGTCGTATATACTATTATTTTATTTTTTTATGATTCTTGTTAAAGATGAAATAATCATCAATCTAATCTTCAACACAGTTCCAGTTGCAATCGATATTTGAATAGGTTCCTCGAACATATGCAAAAACATCATATAATAGCAACACTTATCAAGCAGTGTATAGAACAGACGCCAGTTTGTTTTACGTTGATAGATGTTGAAATTACTTGGGGAGAATGGAAAATACCATCGGCACGTGACCGCTTTAAGCCATTCGGATTAGGTTACTTTTGTAGGAGGTGAGATATAATTACAGAGACCTGAGCAAGAAGTGTTCACGTTGAGATATTTTTGTCTAGGCCAACTATGAATCTGGGTCACTTTTTCCAAACCCTAGGTCACGAATGAAATCTAGGAAAACCTATATTACCAATCTAGAAACCACATTTTTCATTTAATATCGATGACACTTGTTCAGAATGTATATTTCGACAATATCATACACATGTTTGAATCTGGGTAACTAGGGTTCAAACCTTATATCACCAGGAAAGGAGTTCGACTATATGTGTACCTTGAACTCAGGTTAACGCTTCAGGGCCTCGTGTCTCTTTTGTTAATACCGATTATACAAAAGATGAGGTCAGATTTACTGTTAATCATTGTTGAAAGGATAATGAACGACAACAGGAACCGTTGTGTGTCTTTCTGAATTGTTCATATATGACATAAGTATGTAGGCGTATATAACTGTGAAAATGTTTAATAGATTATTCTGTATCGGAGAATAACCCACACTGTAATGTCTTATAACACATTATATAAAACAAAGACGACGTTAATAATTTTCAAAAAATATACAGGTATCTCATTACAAAATGATTTAAGCACAATTTAAGGTTATGTATTGTTTACATGCTTTTGCTTGTGTATGCGAACATATCTATAATAAATGTGGTCCCAAAGATGGATATTCAACAGTAGAAACCGCATTTACATTAAAATATATAATGGAGAGGTACCTCAGACGTGAACATGGCAAACTATATGTAGTCTAATAAATAGCTTGTTAAACTAATAATGCTATTAAAAATGGTGCCCAAATCTAAAAAAAGGAAAATGTTCTTACAAAAACATGAATGCAACAGTATATATATAAACGGCTTATGTGTGTTGGTCAACGCAGCAGTTTCATGAAAATGCAATAGATATCCATTACACATTATTGGATACATTATAAAAAGGGTAAAACAAGTATTGGCTGAAAATAATTAACATTCCAAATGACACATATGTTAAAACGTGCAACAATATGATATTACACGACATGTATGCGGGTTATAAAGATAGGGTTCTCCTCGTTTGGAACATGTTTACATGTAAATGTTTGTCTTTACATGGGCGATTCAGACTCTTTATCTTGAAACACAATTTATGTCTTATATCATGAAACGCATGAATAAAAAATGGTTTTTAAGATGTAGCATTTAAAAGTTATGTCTTCTTCAAAATTACGTTGATACTTATGTTTAAAGTGAATATATGTGTGAACAAAATGTTAAGATATTTAAGACGTGAAGTCTTTTAGACACATATGTGCTAGCTTTAGGGTCAGTAATCACTGTTTAAAAAGCGAAAATGTTCGTTATTCAAATATTGCGAGTAAACATCGTTGTTTTATGAAACGATGGCTTTTCATTAAAGATGAATTTCATTGTCCAATTTGCTGAAAATTCTACGCGAACTCAAAAGATTAATATTTTCTATAACACAGTATTCGATAACTCTAAAAAAACATGAATTTACTATTCTTATGAGCTCTCAAAACGAAGATACTATAAAAATCGATTGCCACATGCACAACGCCAATGTGCCGTAAATTAAAAAGAGAAGCTATATTATAGTCAGTGTTAATAACTGTAAATATATTGTCCATTATTACAACGTATGAATATATCAATATATACATTGCATGCATCTGTTCCACACCTTCTTTATAAATGTATATATGTGCTGGTTGTAGCATGCATTTCATAGGCCGGAGGCCTCTAGCATTACAATGTATCGTCGTATATTTTTACATGATTACATTGAACTATTGTTGTATGTTTACATTATACAAAGCTAGAAATATTGTGTTTTTTTATTGAACATTAAATTCAACTGCCTAAAAATTATGAAACAATATCTTGGTCAAAAGTTATCCATGTCAGTTACGCCGAGTATGTAATGCACAATGGTTCTTGTCCTCAGCACTTCCGCTTAATCAGCAATCCGTAAGCTGTTTGTTGTGAGTGTTTGAACTTCCACCACAGCTTATTATGTCCTCAGATTTTCAGTACTCCTTTATTGCGCGGATGATATTTTATTAAACTAGTACATTTCAGGATCCCATGCAGGGGATTATTGCAGGGACATGGGCAGATACTGCGATTACGGATGCTGTTATGACAGTTCGCACATCGTAATAAAAGGTGCATGCTGTTCAGGCATCAGAACTACCTACAGCCCAATCTCCGACTCCGTCGTTGAAAGGTACTTTTATTATTCGTGAAGCTGATTGTTTGTGTTAAACATTGTATACACTTTTGTAATTGGTATCAAGTTGAACATTTAACCAATTTATTCAATCAATCGGTCCATTCGGTACGAAATTGTGCGTTAATACTAACGACAAATACAACTCAAGACACATTATCAGGAGATACATTTTATTATATTTATTATTTGTGCAAACATACCATGGATCTTATGAATCTGAGAATTTTTGTTTACGTAATTTATTTTATATGTACGCTTGGCACGTACGCAACGTAATAAACAATAATAATCAAGATGGTTTACTTCAGGGTCACCGTTACTAGTGATCGCGATGGAACACCCTACGCTTTTCCTTATCGCAATTTAGAAATAGTATTTGAGAAATTTTGTTTTTATATGCATATTTTATAAATACTTCTGAAGTTGACTTGTGACGTCTGTGTTGCACACAAATACAGCATTTATCTCTCGGTAGTTTCTATTTAAAGATCGGTACAAAAAAGGATGTCTGCCCATTGTGTAATAAACATCGGTGGGTTTATTGCAAAAACATGATCACATGTCATACTATTCAACGCTTTTTATTCAAACTAGCGTATCCAATATGTGAACTGAAGAAACACGATGAAAAATCACGATCATCATTTCTTGTTTCAGCACTGTAAACCTCGCAGTGATTATCGGCGCTTCGGTAGGAGGATTCTTACTTCTGGTGGTGATAGTGTCCGTTGTACTCTGTATTATCTGCTGCACCAAAACGAATCGAGGACAGGTGGGGCATGTCGTGCAGGGGCAGACTATGGTGGTTGCAGGTAGATGGTGTCTTTCTGTTATGTTGCATGGAAGATTGCACGCTTTGCACGCTTTTAAAGTATCAGTATTTTATATTTATAAATTATCTGCTAAGTAAACTTTACTTTGAAGCCTTAAATTGTCTGGGATTTCAGGATCTTATCCGATGCAAACAACCAACATGCAGCCAGGTATCAACACATGGCAACCACAACAACCCTATCATATCAATCAAAACCCCAATCTAGAACCCGGGGCCAGTCAGTGGCAGAATCCCCCGCCTTACAGCACGGCAGGTGAAGGGCAAGATAATAATACACGGTCGCAGCAGCCACCAGCAGATTACCCATAAACCGAATACGATGAAAGTATGTTGACATGTTCTGAATAAGGGTAATTAACTTTAAAGATTAAGCACTACCGAGTTGTGAGTTTTTTTCCACCAGATGCCATTTCAAGTCTTTACATAGCATTATGAACATTTTGACATTAAACTAAAGGTTTACCATGTTACTGTGCGTCAAACGTTTTCTCTTTTCATCCGTTTTTTTTCTGTATGTGCATTTATTTATGTTACTAAAATAGCACAAAACTGACTTTTTATTGTTATAATTAAAAAACGTTTATGAAACATAATGACCGGTAGTTAACTATTTATTACTTCTTATAATGTCAGCGCATTGTTAAAAGTTAGAAATTATTCTAATAGATGTGTAAGAACCATTGGCTGACACCGCTGTCTCGATGCGTTTATTTCATTTTTCTTTTGCCATTTTACCCTATCCTGTCAATCATTCAAACATATGGTTGGTTGTTGGTGTTCTAGTGAGCATCTTATTTATAAGTTGTGGTAATACATATGTGATTAATTTTATTGGAGTTACTGTGTTTAAGAAATTGCATGTAATTTAAATAATGATTGTAATATGTGTTTGTGTTTCTTGTTTAATTATATTTGATATGTATTTGAAAAGAAAAAAAAACATGGCCGCAAGGTGCCAGGCCAAAGGTCATGATATGGCTATTTTAAACAGTTCGAACTACTTCCATGGATAATATTTCAAAGCACCTACACTAAAAGCTTCCACTTTGAACAACATTTATATTTTCAAAATTTCTGTTCAGGAGCACCTGACGTTCAATATCTCATCTGGCTCAATTTGTATCATTGTGTATACCGCAACCTATCTTCAGCGAATTTACGAATACATGCCGAACACGGGAACATGGCCAATATCCTCCCATATTATCCCAAATGGTCCCCTCTTGTACTCAAGGCATCGAGGTTGTAGTTGACGACAGCTTTGAAGCACGGATCTTGTTTCATTTCGGTTTTATATTCATCGAAAGCTATTGAAGTATTCAAGTCAACGACGTAATGATTCGTCCTAAAACAATGCCCACTTGTTATAAAACAACAAGTACATTCATGAATATTCACAAGATATTTTGCATTTGTAATAGGTTATTTGAGGTATAAAAACCAGGTCACGTTGGCGGATTATGTACTCAGCATGGAATGTCTTAGTAAAAATATTTATTTTGTTAATATTATATTGCAATATAAAGAAGTGAAACTCCAGAAGCTCCAGCAGTATTGCATTTTAATCATACGCACCTTCGTGGTCCTATATTTATGGCAAGGAACCAATTGCCAAAACAGTACAGTACGGCACAAAACTAAACAACATATACACATAGTAGAATAAAGCTGGGGTCACCGCCTAGGAAAGGTCAATGCTAAGTACTGGAGGTTTAAACCGGTTTTAAAACCTTATTATACGAAGATGCAGTGATAAAATGAAAACCCTCATTAAACATGTTTAAATGTTTGGTATATACCTGCAGCAATTTAGCTATGGATTGCTCATACCGTATACCTGAATAATCTAATCATATTGATAACCGGGTATTCCTTATTCTTGCGTGTGAGTTAAGTTGAAACTTTCTACCGTGAAATGTTTTATAAATGCCCTTGATGTCTGTCTTTTCTTCATTTAATTTGTGTGTTCGTTCAGCAAATACAAAACATTATCGCATTAAACACTATGGACGTTACTGAAAGTTTTGGTTGGATTTTTGTGGTATGCTTACTGCCTGGTAAGTCATTTAGTACTATGCTTTTCAAGTTTCGTAACATGAATAATCTGATTTTTTCCTTAAATATTTCAACGATATGTACGTTTAACATTACTTGTTAAAATCGTGTTAAAAGTTCGAACAAATTATTGCGATTATAACTTTTTTATAATATTTACTCATTTTATTATTCTTAAAAGACTGTGATTAAACCACGCGTTTACATGAACGTGGATTTTTTTTTTACCTTAATCATATAAGCAATTTAATGATCAAACGAATGTTCAACCGTGTTTTCCTTACACATTTTACGACATGCATGCAATAAGTTCGCAATTCATTGGTCCATTGTGTAAAGGACACTAATCACTATTATGATCCTGAGAAAAGAACAAACAACCTAGTGCAGCCCGACTTGTAACCTATGTTTTTTAAGCACTGGGTGCCGTTTTAACTAGCTTTACCTCCACCATACATGTGTGTCAGTAACGCAGTCGTAAGTTAATGATACGCATATGTACTGGCAACCAGTTTACCAAGAAAAAGAGTGAGCAGATTAATGTATCGACGTTATTTGACTGGATATAGGTTCTTTTAGTGACATATTTTCTAACGTCGGTGTTGTCTATGTGGTCTACCAATATGTGCAAATGAAACCCAAAAGTACAGTCCGCTGACGAAAGATTTGTCGGTACATTAAATTGAACCCGAATAACAGCGTTGAGATGAAGAACGTGCCAGAATAAGAACCGAACCAATTTGAGCGTAACGCGCTGGTCTAATATTTCCTTTCGACTGTTTATCATATGAGGTAATCAGTTTAGGAGTTGCGACTTGTTTACTTAAGTGTTATTTGTTGTCAAATAGGAATGTTATTTTATCTGACCTGACAATGTACAACTTGTGATAATAACTGATAATATTCATCACGTGTATTGAGAGGGCTCCGTCTTCGTGTACCATAACGTGTTTTGATATGAGTAATAAATATTTAAAAGCGTGCAATACAGGATATTCCAATATTGTATGGATGTGTATTGTACTTGATTGTCCATTTTATTCGTTTTTACTGTTTTCCATTCCAGAAGCATATCATTTTTAGTTATTATAATATATACACCGCTATAGCAAATTCAATAAAATGAAAACACAAGAAATGTATAATAAAGGCAAAGGCGTTAACAAATGTTATTAATCGGAAGTTGTATATTTTTTATTTAAGTGATTGGTTACGGAGCCCGAATTGTTCGGTTGCCAGTAAATAGAGCATCGGTCATTACAATCTGCGATTATCTAAGTTATTTGATCTAAAATAAAATAAACAAAAACACAAAAGCTTGAACTGTCAGTTAATAAATAAGTTTTCCCCATTTATTACGCACTATCGGGAAGGAAGCCCGAAGTCGAGCTCATCAGGTATTTGTACTATCTGATCGACATGAAATACTTCCGGTATATTCTCTAAATGACATACAATGAGTGCACTGTTTACTAAATTACCTTTTTCAATAGTTTTCTTTTTCAAAAATTACTTGAATTATTTTATTCAACAAGTTGAATTAATAATCATGTCGAGTTTTTTTTGTACCAAAGTTATGCACCGTTTATATAGTATTAAAGCTTTCAAGGATTAGAGAAACGTGGGAAAGTGATTGCTTAGATAACATATATTGAGTGCACAACGCTTTAAAGAAGAACACATCAAGAATAGTTATTACAACATGTTAACGTTTAAGCAATACACTGAATGTTTACAAGACAAGTTAACATTAAAGAAGAACCAATATTAAAATGAATGTGCGAACGTTCTCAATACCAGCTTATTATATGACGGATAGTGTTTTTAACAACAAAGAAATAACAAGTTAAACGCATGTAAACAAAATAATTTTATAAATGTGTACTCAAGCTAGACAGAAAATAATACATAACTATAGAACAATAAGGATGGCAGTGATCACGAGAACTGTGTTAGTGCAACAACAGTCTTTAAACACACATGAACGATGATGACGGAAACGACTCAAAATTATCAATTTCACAATTACTGCAAGTTGAAAATGACCATATACCATTCTGTTCCAAACTAAAAATTAGACAAATAATACAAATACGATCAGAAACTACATTACAACGTCAGTATGGTTTGATCGTTTTCAAACTTTATGTAATCGACTACACGGTTATTTCGATTTATTGATTGATGACACTTAACCGCTTAATGAAGTTAAAGAATATAAATTAAGCCCACCTGAGCAAGAAGTGTTCCCGTTGAGATATTTTTATCACTTTTTGTCCGGCGTCATCGTCTGTTGTGCGACAAGGGTCGTCAGCTTTTAGCTCGTTACCACAATAGAAAGCCACATGTTCATCCAAACGACATGAAACTTAGTCATAATGTGTATCCTTTAAATACCATGGCATAGTCTGAATATGCGTCACGTGCGTTCATAAACGAGGTCAACTAGTCCACTCTTCAAAACAAACATTGTTAACATTCTTAAGGTAACATAATGATTTAATCTTGATCAGTATTTATGTTGAGAATACATATGCCTAGTTCGAATCTAGGGTACGTGCCTATATAAACTAGTTCACGAGGTCAAATCTCTGTAATAGTTTATTACCACTCTAGAATCTCACTCAGAATATAGGTCACGAGTTTCCAAAACCTAGGTCACGAAGTCAAATCTTAGAAAACCTATAAAACCACCCTAAAAGTTAAATGTATGATAGATATTGATGACACCTGTTCAAAATGACTGTTTATTTTTACAATATCATGGATATGTTTGAATCTAGGTAACTAGGGTTTAAAACTTACATCACTAGGTAAATATTTCGATCTTCAGTGTACCTTGAAGTCAGGTTAGCAATTCAAAGCGTCATGACTTTGGTGCTAAAATTGGTAACTAAGAGGTAAGCTTTACTGTTAAACATTGTTTAATGGATAACGGACGACATCAGGCACAGTGTTTTTTTTCCATTAATTTATAGAATTGTTCATATATGATATTAGTATGTTTATGTATATAAATTTGTAATTGATTACTCTGAATCGAAGACTACCCCACAACGTATGGCGAATGTCTTACTAACATATTGTATAACAAACCACGACGTTAAGAATGTTGACAAATATAGAGTATCACTTTTCAAAATGTTTAAGAAAAATATACTGTTATGTATTATTGATTTTCTTTTTCATTGTGGTCCTATAAATGGATATTAAACAGAAGATACCGCATTTACTTTAAAATGTATAATGGAGAGGTACTTCAGACCTAAAAAGGGCACACGATATGTAGTTTTCATTGACTTTAATAAATAACTTCTTTGGACTGCCTTACAAAAGCGGATCTTCGGGGACAACTGTATATTGCTCCTCAAAGTATGTATACTCATGTTAAGACATAGCAAACGTTGTAATAAGTATGCAAACACAAGAAACTAGTAAAGATCGTGTAAGGCCGGTTCTAAACAAATGCTGCTCAGCCAGTCTGTACTGATTTCGTTCTTCATAGATGAATTAACACCTAGTAACAGCAGTTGTTTAACTGGTATAAAATTGCGACCTGACACAATCCAAATAATTTCTTTACTTATCATCTGGCATTGCTGTCAGACGCTCGCATTGCCTTACATCATCAAATAGATACGTTTTTACGTTTCTGTAAAAACTATACAACTTTGTTATTTTCACACACAAAATAATATTGTTTATAAAAGTGGTGGCATTCTATCCAAAAATGAAACATGTTTTTACAATAACAAATATTGGCTGAAAATCATTAAAAATCCAAATGGCATATATTTTTAAAAGTGTAACAAAGTGATATAACATGGCGATCGTAAGGGGTATAACAATTTGTTCTCCTCACTTTGAGCATGTTTACATATAAATGTTTATGGCTATATATAGCCAAATTTGACTCTTTATCAGGATACACAATTTATGTCTAGTATCATGACACGCATACACAAATTTGGTTAACAGGCATGGCATTAAAAAGTTATATCTTCTTCAAAATTACGTTCTTTTACTGTACTTTTACAGTGAAAATGTGTAAACAAAATGTTTAGATATTTAAGACGTGAAGTCTTTAAGACACATATATGCTAGCTTAATGGTCAATTATAACTGTTTAAATAGCAAAAACAAAGTCGGTAATAAAGTATTGCAAGTCAACATTGATGTTTTATTTAACGATTGCTGCATTGAAGACGAATTTCATTGTCCACTTTGCTAAAAATTCTTCGCGAACTCAAAAGAGAAATGTTTACTTTACAAAATATTAGATAACACCTAAAATCATTAATTTACTATTATTATGAGCTCTCAAAACGAAGATGCTATATAATCAATTGCCATAAGCAAAACGCCCATGTGCCATAAATTAAAAAAAGTGATATTATAGTAAATTCGTATAACTGTTTATATATTTCCCTTTTTTAAATACGTGGACATATTATGTTTACTTTTGGTGCGTATTCATTTATCAATATTTACCTTGCATGCATCTGTTTTACACCTTCTTTATACATGTACGTATGTGATGTTTGTTATATGCCGTGCATGGTTCGGATGCTTCTAGTATTGCAATAAATCGTCTTATATAAAGTATTATAATTCTGCATGATAACATTTGACTATTGTAATTTTACATTTTAAAAAGATAAGCATAGTATGCACTTCACTAGACATGGAATTCAACTGCTTATAAATTATCAAAATTCAACTGGGTCCAAAGTGTTCCAATTAAGTAACGCCCAGTATGCACTGCACAATGGTTCTTGTCCTCAGCACTTATTCTCAACAACCGCCATCAGTAAATTGCTTTTTTGTGTGTTTATTTTTACTTCCAACACTGTCAATGGTGTCCTAAGATGTTCATTACTCCTATAATGAGCGCGTAATAAATAATGAAACTGATGCGTGTATTTCAGGAGCTTTTGCTGCAGGGTCATATTGCCTGAACTCGGCAGTCTACTGCCCTCTCGGATGCTGTTATGACTATTCGCAGTTTGGGGTATGCTGCATCGAAGTTATCTACAGCCCAAGCTACGTCGTTGAAAGGTACTATAATTATACATGGAGAAGATCGCGATTACCTTCTAGCTTGTGTTTAACAAACAGTTATGATCATGTTTACTCGGCAACTCATTCATCGTTGTATTTATATTATATATTGTGTTTATTTGCGTTAAGCCGATACCGTTTATTCAAATTGTGTAACCAACAGGTTTTTCAACGTGTGTTTTAAACATCTCTGCACTGAAAGAAAAGATTTCCAGATTTTTAAAGTGTTGTATATTTCGACCTAAACATCTTAAACACTGTTTTCAATGTGTGTCAATTTGAACAATTAACACATTTGCCAATCAACCGGCCTCTTTGGTAAGCAAAGGTTCGTCGATATATACAAAAATTGAAACTTCAGAAACAAAATCAGGAGAGAAATTATTGTCCGCAAGTTTTTATTTGTGCATACATACAATATTGCTATTGCATCTGAGAGTGCTTTATTTCCGTTATTTTGTACACACGCTTGGCTCGTACGAAACGTTGTATGTTCCATAACGATCAGGCTGATGTACTTAAGAAACACCATCAATATAAGTCGCCATTGAACACGATACACTTCACCTTTTCGCAATCAGATATAGTATATGTATATTGTATAACAACTACTGAATATTACTTGTGACGTCTGTGAAACACAACAACACCGCATTTATATCTCGGTATTTGCTACTTAAAGATCGGTGCTTTAAAAACACGCTTTCTGCCCAATGTTTTATTGACCTCTTTGTTTGTATTTTAATAACATAAATACATAAAATACAAATCAAAATCTTGTATTCAAACTAGAGTGTGATAATGATGTCTTGTTTCAGCACGTTTAACCTCCCAGTCATTCTCGGCGCTTCGGTAGGAGGATTCTTACTTTTGGTTGTGATAGTGTCCGTTGTCGTCTCTATTATCTGCTGCACCAAGACGAACCGGGGACAGGTGGGGCAAGTCGTAGAGGGACAGACAATGGTGGTTGCAGGTAGGTTTTGTCTTTCTGTTGTGATGGGTAGGAAATAACACGCGTTTGAATAATCAGTTATTTCATATGTTTAAATGATCTGCTTGCTAATTTTTACTCAGATTTAACAATTCTTTGGAATTTCAGGATCGTATAGGATGCAAACAACAAACATGCAGCCGGGTATCAACACATTGCAACAACAACAACAACCGTATAATGATAACCAAACCACTTACTTATAACCTGGGGCCAGTCAGTGGCATCATCCGCAGCCTTACAGTCCTGGAGGCGAAGGGCAGGATAATTATAAATTTTATTTATAAAAATTATATTTGCGTGTTCATTATAATCCTTTTTTAAGTATGTTTCAAAGTTTTATTCTGTATTTTTAAATTTTATTTTTCTATTGTTTCTTTAGATAGTTTCATTTGTAATGGTATTTTTTAGCCAACATCAAAGTTTCAGAAACATTTACCGAACAATTACGGGTTTTCAGACATTCCTACTTGCAAGCCCTTAATTTTTTATCCCGATTTTGTTCTAAACCATTTATTTACAAATTTCACTCAGCTGAACATTGATAATGATCGAACTAGAGTTATTGATACTGTTATACATACATGTATTATATATCCATGTATGATACAAAAGTAGGTGTAACAAAATTTAATAAAGAAATATAAGCAAACTATTCGTGTTATCTCCGCTCGGAAAACCAAACAATACCAATCGCCAGTCGTGAGACTTTCTTTTCAAGAATATTGTTTTAATGGCTAAAAGAGAATAAAAACTTTAAACAAAATGCGTTTTCTATGATGTAACTTGACTGATCAAACAGATAAACAGGTCCAGCTTTACTTGCAAGGGCGTCCCCGTTTGTCACAAACGAGAACACCATAACCATGCAAAAGTTGAGAATTTTAGATGCTGTTTAAATTTATGAAACATATTTCATATACAGCTACCATTATATGCTTACAGGTATAATGTAGTACAACTTTCGTTAACGACAGCAATCGGGCCAGAAATAGTACATATTGCTCCCTATAGTAATTAGATTCAGACTAACATAGTTTTCATACAGAAAATATCAATAAGCGCACATGTTTGAGTATTTAAAATAATAGTTTAGTCACTAATCAATGTATATTGGAACAAACAATATGTTTGAGCGGTACCTTCACAGATCAGGAATGAATCGCTCACTTAAAACTTAGAATCTGGAATACGGTTTCCATAAAACACGATGCGAAATGTATAAGGGAAGTAAAGGGACTTGTGCACTATTCTTCGTAGTGTGTGCATGTCATTTCTTTGTAATATATTAATTAACAAACTACAATATTGCAATATTCTGACATAATAAAAAATGCAAGAGAAAAAACTTGTTTAATAAACAAATTTGCATGCAGAGCTGGAACCTCTAGTGGTGAAAGCAACCGCTTTCCCTCTTCACCATGGAAACTTTTGATTTAATCTCTTGTGGCTTTTTATTTAAGTTCTTGTGCATGGCGTTGCTATCTGGTTTTGATGTTGAATTATATTTTTGTGGTTTTACGATAGCACTCGGAAAACGGAGTAAAAAGTATCGTACTTATATGTTATTTATCAATTCATGTACTGGAGCGGTATGCATGCATATGACTGAAGAAATTCTGTCTCCCGCACCTGTTTAGTCAAACGAATACTAGTGCTTTGCACCTGTCCGTTGGTCGGTCCGATGGTCATTACGGAGACCATTTCGGTTACTGGTGTCCGCGCGATATCCTGAGAACGCATAGACCTAACATACTCCAAGTTGGTAGACTGGTTATTTTGGAGGATAGCAAAACACTTATCAACATTTAGCTCTTGGGCTTTTAACATGAAACTGTATAGTACGCTTGTAAGTTCTGTACATACCATTAAAACAACCATTAAGAATACATTCATTTGAGAAAAAAACTGAATCTGAACATTGTACAATAAATTTCCTAATAATTAGATATATTATGGTACTAGCAGCAGTGAATGCGTTTACGCATAAAATCCTGACTGACATAATGGTTAGAGAAGAAATTATGTTCATCACGCATATTGTGATTGCATTGCTTGCTGATATCTCACTTTAGGGATTTGAACCATTTAAAATGTGTTGAAATTTTTCAAATAGTTTATATTTAGAACTGTAAACGTGTTTTAATGTAATGGACATAAACATGACAAGGCTAGAACAGTATTTCTTCCAAACGTAGATGCATATAAAAACAATGTCTGGTCCTTTTCGTTCATACATTTATCTAGTAATAATGATCTATAATTATACCACTGTAAAGACAATAACTATACACTGTAAAAAAAATAAGCTTTTAGACACTCACCTTCGTTGCGATTCAAACAGAAACACTCACGAAATCGCGCTCTTTGAAGAACATTTAAAGGGACTGTATTACAGTCTGGCAAAATAACCATTTTCAAAACAGGTTATCTCAGATTCAAAGCGAAATGTATGTCTTATATTCAATATTCAGTTCAAAAAAGACTCCTGATATTGCTTGTTTTAAACCGGTTTGTTAGTAGAACATCTTTATTCGAAAACAGTTAAATTATAAGAGTGATTAACCCTTTTCATCGATAATTTGGAAAAAAAAGTCTATCATTGAAATGACGTTTGAAACATGTCTTAAATATCAAAAGCTTTACTGTTGTTTTGTGGGAGCAAGATAGCTTCTGCTACTAGCGGCCCGGGCTTACTCACCGGTCTTAGGAAATTTGTTTTATTCGTCTTTTAATTGCTATTCGAATTTGTTGTGACACTTTCAGATGTTTTTTTATATAATTTTGGCAGTACCACTTTGTTAATCAAATATATCATAAGAATACGACACTCGTAGTACAGTTAATATCCTACCCTACGGTTTTAATTGATTTTTGGAAATTATATTTTGGGCCAATGTCTTAAAATAAATTACTGTGGGCAGTTATCAATACTTTACATCTGATTGATATTGATAGCAAGTAAGACAACTTATGATAACAGTAACAATGACAGAGTAACAGTGTAGTCACCTTTTTCCGAGAATTGTCTCATGATTAATACTCCAATTTAATTTCTTGCATCTCCAGGATTTCTTCCAGTTTGTGTATTGATCTTATCTTGAACGCATGTTATATGTATCTCCACGTGTTCTAATTTAAATTCAAATGTACTATTTACATACTTTCTGCTGCATATTTTCACAACACATGCTACACAAGGATATACATATGAAATTAAAAGCCATAAACCTTAATTGTTTTGAACAGAAAACATACATTTTTTGATGACACAAGCTAGGACCAGTTTCTTCTTTGTCAGAATACAATACGAGTTTAAACACTGTATCATACCATTCACCATTTCCCGTCAAACAAACACAATTGCGCGGTATTTTTTTAATACGATAGCACTGCACAATGAATGTGTATTTGATTATAGATCTAATATGCATAGTGGTAAAAAAAACTATATTATCTTTATTTTTAATGTACATTTATACTTTTAAAGACTGTTATAATTTAATGGGTGAAAAACTTCCTTTTTATATTAAAACAGTATTGTCAGTGTTTATAACATTTCCATTTTGAAAAAGAAAAAGGTAGTGTTCTACTAGGATGTCTAGAAAATACATAGCATATGACATAAACGTCAGTGTATTATTTAAAAGCATTACGTCGATGGCATATGTGAATACTTTTATGAAAGTGTCCTAATGCATCTGTGTTGTGTTCGTTTCGGTACATGAATCGTATTTTCATATCGCATTGCAGATTCTTCATGTTAAGTAAACTACGTCGAACGCGGCTAGTGATGCATTCGGTTAAAATGTGGTAATTTTTGTTGTTATATGGTATCATTAAGGCCTTAACAACACACATTTGTGTCGTTTTATATATCCATTTGATAGTTAGTAAATAAAATTAAATACAGAAAGACATAATGTTGGACAAACAGATAGGGGCAAGAGCTATGATATTACTGACTGTTGTCTCGCACTCATGACGATTCAAGACAAAATCTATAGCGATAGATATTACTCCAGAGTACGTATTTCACTGCTTTATTTTTTTATATCTCCGTTTTGAGATGCGTTTCCCTTTACCTGGATCGTAAATACCCTTTCGTTCATACATGTTGCGCATGCTTTCTTCAATTAAAGTTTTCAGTCATCTTTTGTATTTTAATGTCGTAAAGTAAGCAACAGTTGAAATTCGTATTTACTGACGTTCCTCGGTGTGTTGTAATATCGTGCTTTCATGATAAATAGCATCGTGTTTTTGTTCATAAATACGTTCATATGGTAACATCGATAGTTCAACATGGTCATCCATCAAGTAATTAATTTCAATGTAACTTTCGAAATTATATGATATCAAACAACCAATGCGCGTCTTTTTATTGTGTCGTGTTCTGAGAAAACTGGGCTTAATGCATGTGCGTAAAGTGTCGTCCCAGATTAGTATGTGCAGTCCGCACAGGCTAATCAGGGACGACACATTCCGCCTTAATTGGATTTTTGCTAAGAATAGACTTCATTTAAACGAAATATGTCATAAAAGCGGAAAGTGTCGTCCCTGATTAGCCTGTGCGGACTGCACAGGCTATTTTGGGACGACACTTTACGCACATGCATTATGCCCAGTTTTCTCAGAACGCGACACTATTTTGTAAGTACAACGTAAGCACTGGAAACGTTGTACCTGCATTTGCGTGTGTTTGTTGTATGTCAGGAAGGGGATGATTTTGATGGGAAAGTAAAAATTGCGTACTCTTAGTATCTTTGAAAGGAATGAACAATACATTGATACATTAAGAGACACGTCTTAATTTCATGTCATTCAAGTCATACGTACATGAAACTAATCGGAATGTGGCAGTTTAAGTGTACTTTTCTATATGTAAACCACGCTAAGTTATATATTTATTTAAGAATTGGCAAACATCGAACCAAAGCATGTATTTATTTAAATAGTCAACATGTAGAAGTTCATTATTATAGATATGAGCAAATTTATAGTTTTTTTCACTTTATGGAGCATATAACTAAGTTCATTACAATCACTTTACAGGTTTAAACCCAACAAAAGTTCAGTCAATATAAGTATTCGTTGATATTTATACGAACGCGATAATTGTTAAAAAATGTTTTGAAAACAAATGTTTATATTATAAGCATTTACATTCAAGTGATTAACGTGCTTTAAAAGAAATATATATTTTAAAACAAAAGAATTTTATAATGAAACTTTTAGAATAATTAAAAACAATCACAGCATCAACAAACAAACAAAACAAAGGAGACTGATCCCGTGAAGGTATGTTCTAAACCTTAAATAATTGTCTCGTTAAACAAATCTCTACCACATTGTAACATTTCGGATTTTCTGAAAACACACACATGTAGTACATCATACAGTTTTAAAAGATCTTCACCATGATAAGACAGGTCAACATAACGAGCAGCGAGATCGCGGTCACCACTGAAATGGAAATCAAAAAACGTGTAATCACATGAAGTGTTTACATAACCTCCAGTATATTATGGTAAGCGCTCGCGCGCCAAATTTTAAGATTTTATCTCTCAGAAAATCGAAATACAATATATCTCAGAAAATACAAGGGTTTGAAAGCATAGAACATTTAATGTTTCATAATTAATTATGTTTTTCGATGCCTAACGGTGTTCAGTCCTGGAGAAATAACAAGTGGATTAGTTTATGTCTCTTACAAATGTATATGTGATACTAAAGATGTACGTTTAACTACACTGACATGATAAGCTTCCTATACATATATAAGCTTTATAATTTAAAAGCAAACAATATAATTTTTAAACAGCTATGTATTACAAAATCGTCATTAATATAGGTATTGTTGTTGTTTCTCATGATCAGACGATTTGAAAAGACGATTTGTTTATAAATTGATATACTGCTTGCTTCAATAATATATAACGTGTATGGCACTCCTTGTTCTCTATACATGACCTTTATTTATTACGGGAGCCAATTGTCTTTGCTAAAATGAAATCTTTTTTTGCCAGCAGCAAATTTAAGATTAAATATTAATTCCAAAAATAGGTAAAATGTATGTTTCTGTCTGTGTTATGTTACCATATCTTAAATAACAATAAGGCACAATAAAAAGCGATAATCTTTTTTCTTTTTTTCGTAAGGCGTATAATGCTTTTATGTGTTTGCAATTTCAATCCGATATATTGTATAAATGTTTTATATCTATGATTTACCATCATTCGGGTTTCTTAATACTGAGTTTTCAAGTTGCCATAATGACAACAGTATATACGTGTTCGTGTAAAATTTTAGTATTTCTCAGTTGCATGATAAAAAAAGTGTTGCACATGTTGGAATTCCGTTTCGATTATTGATATTATACATTACCTTTATTTGCTTCCTTCTATAGTAACTGTTATTTAAAAACTGATGCACATATACAGATTAAGCTAGTAAAATTGATATAAAGCTGTTTCACAGTTTACAATAATTAACATTATTCTTTTTAATTGTTTAAATGTGTACTATTATATATTATTTTAAATACTATGAACTTCTCGTACTCGTGGGACCTATTTTGATTATATGATCTGAATGTAATGTGTGTCTATTTGAATTTTTTAAATTACATAGAGAAACAATTGTTGTCGAGGTTTTTAATGCAAAAAGTTAAGTTGTTGTGATTTAAACCGGTTAATGGCATGTCGAACGCCCTAGTTGTCCCAAGATTTATCACAAAACACGCCAAACAAAATCAAGAAATGTTGCAATAAGGTTAGCTTACCCCCTGAATTGCTGCAAAGATTGGAGAAGGTGGCAGCGTAGCCCGTGCTGCATGAGCACGCGTCGTCAACACAGCAAGCAGATGTGACACACTTCTTAGCTCCACTACAATCACCGTAAGCTCCTGAATTGCAGAATGTATGCAAAAAATACACGCTTTATTTTCGATGTTCTAGTTCTTCTCATTAGAATGTTTGAATTGTTGTGTATTAAAGATGTATATAAAATCTACCGAAT
The DNA here is from genome assembly GCA_007657795.1 of Dreissena rostriformis. Classification (NCBI taxonomy): domain Eukaryota; kingdom Metazoa; phylum Mollusca; class Bivalvia; order Myida; family Dreissenidae; genus Dreissena; species Dreissena rostriformis. The sequence goes on along the minus strand of VMBQ01006100.1, from coordinate 29,867 downwards.
GTTGACTTACCTACTGCGCAAATCGTGCGTGCAGCATTCAGGTCACATACAGCTTCAGGGTGAGTTACAGTGTCGCAATCTTCGGTTTCCGCACAGGCTGTGCCTAGGTCTGAAAAAGTTATTCCTGATTAGCCAATGACCACATATCAAACATTCGTTGTAATTAGAACAGACTTTAATGCATTTGACTCATTGATTTATCGTCGCAAGATTGGTTCTTGTTCATCTAGTCTAATAATGGCACATAAATTGATAATAATACTATCATGATTATCATTAACCTTACCTGTTAAAATCAATATATTTTGGAACAACTCTATAATTGGTAACACGTCAAAGATTAAATGTACTGGCCTGCTTTGCACTCCGTTCCCCGCTGAGAGTAGCCTGTGAGGCATACGCAGACTTTGCGTCCTGCTATATGGCAGCCAGAGTTAGGAGTTGTTTCCGTGTCGCAATCAGAGGTCACATTACAAACTGTGCCTAGGTCTAATATAGTTCTTCCAAATAAGTTATTGTTTGTAAGATAAAACCACACACGTTACGTTCGTTATAAAATTATAAATTGTAATGAATAGTGTTAACATTATTCACATCGATTAATCCTTACATGATTGTTTTTTTCCTCCATTTTTTCGAGTTATATTAGATCTATGAGATCAACAAATAACAATGAACTTTCAATAATGATTAATTATAAAACAATAGTATACTTATACATTAATCATTATGCATACCTTTGAACATCAACTGCTATCCCAAAAAATATATAATTGTTAACATTGCATTTATTTAATGGACTTGCTTGCTTTGCACGCCTTTCCTTGCTTTGTGAATCCTAAGGCGCATGTACAGGTTTTGGATCCAGTACCAGTACATACGGTTGTCCAGTCGCAATCAGTGGTCAATGTACAGGCTGTACTTGGGCCTGTAATAGTTGTTCCAAATTAGTTATTGGTCTAAATATAAGGCAACATCTAACTAGTTCGTTATAATAATTATAAAGTGTAATGCATAGCGTTAACATTTTTCACATCAATTCATCACCACAATATTGGTTCTTGTTCATCCATTTTGTCTAGTAATAGGAGATCAACTAAAAGCACTAGTCGTTTGATACTTATTTATGAAATAAATACACATTAAACGCTAACCAAATAATTATGCATACCTTTCAACATCGGCCTATATCAAGTTTCCAAGTTTATTTATTTTAAGCTCATTTCATGCATAGCATGACAGTATGAGCAAAAGTTACACAAACATGCATTGGTAGAAACAGAGTTAAAGGTGCCACATATTACATAGCAAACTTTTGTGTTTCATTTAAAGGGAGAGAATATTTACAAGTTAAGCAACACACGAACATTATTTAAACATTTGAGCATAGTGAGAGAAAAAAAAAACAGAAATATTGAAATGTATTGAAAAAAGACAACAAGAAAAATGATATTTTTATAATGTAATAATGTTATACAGTAAAACTGTTTCAATATGTCCTAAACGAACATACACAGTTTCCTGGAAGTACTGTTAGTATGCTAATCTATGGACATTAACGATTTAAATTTAATAGTAATAGGTCTCGTGTAATATTTTGTATCAATAAAACGTGTCTTCCAAAACTTCAACTGAACTTTTTCTAATACATAGTTATTTCCAAACCCACAACATTCACAACCGTACAAAAGAATCGGTTTAATCATCTTGTTAAATAGATCCATTTTCATATATGATTGTAACGCGAGGTTATTACATTTATTAATAAGACAGTACATAGCTGTTGTTGCCTGTTCGGATAAATTATTTTTGGTCTGAAAAAAGAGCCACTACTATTGAATAAAATATCGAGGTATTTATAATGTTTCACAACTTTAATGAAAATATTCTTTATAGTAGACTACACAATAAGCTGGTCTTCCTTTACTAAAAATAATAATTTTTGACTTGTCTGTGTTAACAGTTAGATCCCATGTGTCACAATATATGGAATACACATGTAAGCAGCTTTGAAGATCGTAAGCTGACTCTGCTACGATAACAGTATCGTCAGCGTACAACAAAAAAATAAGTTTGAAAAAAAAATGTCGTTGTCGTTTGACTGAAGATGAACATTTAATCCGTCTGCATATCTGCTATTATCAAAATATGAATGTAGGTCATTCAAACAGAATAAATATAGTATGGAGGATACATTTTCTCCTTGCCTTATCCCAACTGAACATGAACAATAGTTTGATCTTTCGCCATTACACATGATAAATGATTTGGCGTTGTTGTACATGTTTTTGACAATAGTTAATACTTATACTTTCCACTTATGCTGTACTTGCCTAACTTATACCACAATAACGACCTATTGATCGTATCAAGTGACGCCTTTAAATCGATAAATGCAAAAAACATTGTTTTTCTTTTGAGTTCTAAGAATATTAATCAGTGCATAAAAGACAAACATATTGTCAGCTGTTGAAAAGTGTTTACGGAAACCCGCTTTGTGCTTGTCAATAAGGTCATATTTCAAGATTTTTTTTTCTAAACGTATGTTTATGACTAAGGTGAATACTTTACTCACACAGCTCAACACAGTGATTGGTCTTTAGTTAGAAGGATCGTTTTCAGAACCGTTATTTTTAAAAATTGAATTAATTAGCCCTATGTTCCAATTACTATGTACAATACCAGATTTACATTCTAAGTTAAATAATTTTACATATACATCTTTCATAATTGGAAAGGATGCTTTAATGTGCTCATTGAAAATATTATCAATGCCGCATGCTTTGTTATTTTTTAACAAATTTATAAAATGTTCGTTTTTTTCGCATGTTATCTTCGGCATTTACAGTTTTAGAATGGTTTTCCAACAAGGCAATATTGCTTTAACCGTATTGCGTGTTTTTGCCTGAAGTAGTTGTCCAGAAAACTATGGGGTTTGTGTTTTTCAAGGATTTAATTTTTTGAGAAGTTTTCCTGTTGAATGTGAAATATCATTGTTTAATGGTTTTCTTATATATTTTACTTGTGCTTTTTTAGATTAAGACGAGGCGCTTCAGATTTCTTAGTCTTTAATAAACATTTGGCATGGTGAAAATGTGTCCGGGCTTAAATTATTATTATAATTATTATTGCTTTTAGCATTATTATTATTATTTTTATTAACATCATCGACATTTGCATCAGCAACAATACAATCATTTATAGAGAATATTATGTGAGTTTTGGGTAAAAATCAAGTTTATCAAGCGAGGCTTAGAACCACGGTAGCGCGAGGCTTGCCGAGCGCTACCATGGTTCGAGCCGAGCATGATAAACTTGATCTTTATCCGAAACTCACATAATATTCTATTTATCCTATTATTTCCTCCCTTTTCCATTAATAATTATCAAATATCGCAATTTTTGACGATTGTGTTCTTCCGTAAATGTTTGGAAAACCCCGAGTATGATCTAAAAATAGCGATAGTATAGAGCTCAAGTTTATGCAATTGTTGTTATACTATGGAATTTTATCTGGTAATAGGATACAAACTTATACATGTGTACATGTATTGTTAACAATGAAAATATTCCTGTTATGATAATTTTGAAATTCGAACACCATAGTAACGGGGTTGGGCACATTTGAAAGTAATGGACACAACTCTAAAACTTCTATATTGATTATATGCTTAAATAACATAGGAGAACCAACAACATAGTCTATACTGCTTGAATTTTTACAAGTGAATGTACCCATTAAGTCACCTTTTGTTCTGCCATTCAATATGAACAGTCGTTTTTTTTGTAAGAAATTTATTAGCTTGTAGCCGAAACCATTTGCCGTTTTATCTTGCTTATTTCGAGTAACAGTCATACTTGAATCTAAAAATAGTTTCTCATCGCATATTAAATCGTTATAAACGTCATCTAAGTGTTATTCGCGAAAAATATCATGATCAGGTTTAACATCATCTGCATGTTTTGTACGACTATTCCAATCACCAAACAGGCATAATTTTTATATTATTGTATTTATCTCTAAAATTATCAATTTCCATCTGGATATCGGAAAACGGATCATCGTTTACATTCACAGAGTTTTCAGGTGGTACATATACAACACCGCACAGTATAGCCTCATTTTTAGTTAAATATTTAGATATTTTAAACCACAATACAAATTTACTGATTGACTGAATAATTGTGACACATTTACAGATTGCGTTTTTAACAGCGAGACATATTCCGCCTGATTTACACGAACGTACAGAGAATTATTTTCTATTTTTAAAATGTATTTTAAATCCATTTAATTATAAATCATCATAATCGTCAGTTCTCCTTTCCTGTAAACCAATAATATCGTTATTGCAAAGAAATGAACACAACTCTGGACAAAGCTGTTTAGATCTCAGTCCGCAAACGTTCAACGAGATAATTTTTAATCCTCTCACACAGCGAATATCTGATCCGTGTTCATTGTTGTGTAACACGTCTATAGTTGTAAACATTTCAATTATTTAAGGAACTTGCCTGCTTTGCACGTATTTCCTTGTTTGGTGTAGCCTGTTGCGCATTCACAGGTTTTGATTAGAATACCAGTACATATTGCTTGAGGATTTGTTATCGTGTCGCAATCAGCGGTCGTTGTACAGACTACGCCTAGATCTGCAATAATAATTTCAAATTAGTTTTCTCCTTAATTTAAGGTCGCATATGACACGTTCCCTATAATCGTTATAAATTGTTATACATATAAGTAACACTTTTCACATCTTTTTATCGCCACCAATTTGGTTCTTGTTTACCTGTCCGGTATGGTGATCACCAACCAAACTCACATGCTTTCCTGTGATTTAAGTGTTGTCTTATGTACCGACACTAGTATAAAATTACAACATTGGTTCGTGCATCCTTTTCATGTGACCAGAATAAACTCGTAAATATGATAATGCCCAAACTATATTTGCATTTACTAGTTTGGAAATAAAGCATATTTCTTGAACGTTAAAACAAATGTTCGAATTCTTTAAAAATAAATTTCCATGGATATTAAATAACTCAAGTCAAATATAAGTTGAAATTAAATATTGATAAACCTGTGATCTGATTTCAGCTTAGGGCCGTATTGAACAACCAGATTGTAAAAAAAAAAATGTGAAAAATAAGTTAAGAATTTTGCGAAATTCAAAGCTGATTCCTCTTTTTTGAAAAATTAAACAAATAATGAAAAATAACATCTTCATCACGAAACATGTATTTATTGAGAGGAGCTTGGTGAATCAGTTACAGTGTTAAATAGTAAAAAAAATATAGTAAATAAAATAATACCATGTAAACATGACTGAATTATTGCACACACAAAAAATCAAATAGACTGAAACAATTCTTACCGGCTCCATTAGTCCAGCCCAACACACTCATCAAAAGGATGGCTTCAACAAACAGCGTGTAACGAGTCTGAAATATGTAAAAAAAATATATACAAATATGTTTCTAAATGTGGGAAATTTGACATGAATATGTTTAATTTATGTTTATAACTGTAAAGATAAAAGATTTCGTTTCTTTCAAAAAATGCAGTTAAACATATTATTATTTGCGTCAATAATAAAATGACGCAAATTGCGCAAAGACACTCTAAAGGCAAGCGACATGTATATAGATTTATAGGTGTTCAATTATCAACAAATCGCAAAACGTCTTGTGACAAAGCAGGCAAACTGCCTAATATGTCTTTTCACAGATCAATAGTCATGTAAATATATATTAAAAATTTTAAATCTCAAAAGAACGAGTAACATTTTAGAAACAAAGCATAATAAATTTACGCAGAGCAAGCAATTTCATATAACAATATGCACAAATAAATCATTCGCCACGTCTTGACATCTATTTCCCGTTTAGGCATTCGCTTGAGTTAAATTTCGAGCATCAGTTGATAATTGAGATATGGAATATGAACACATCTACTTGTATAAACTACAATTTAAATTTGATATATTAACATGAACACTACTGTGTACGTATATGTTCAAAATACTTTGATTTGAGATAAGACGTTTCATTTGCACATGAAATTTGCAAATATGTATGACAACTTCATCAGAAGCTGTTTTAAATTAATTAAGTAAATGTATTTCCAATGGTAAACTGGTAAAATAAAAACACAATTATGTGTACGTTATGCATCTAGTCCTTTCAACTATAGAACACTTTTTGATATTATGACTTCGACCTCCATTACAGGAAGATCAAAGCATTAGTGAGTCAGTTTTTCTATTTGAATGTAGAACATTTAGCTTAAAACATGGCGTTCAATATAATAAAGTAACATCAATGCGTATAGGCTGTGTATTGTTTTCTTTTTGACCCCGCCTAAAGCCTTTATATTGTGTTGACCTTTCGAAAATACGAAATAATTAAAATTGTTATTTGATCAGACTTTAAAATATGAAAACAAATCCTCCGTTATAGGAGGCAAACAAATTATTATTTAGAAAATATAAAAGTATATATTATTCACCCATGTAGACAAAATACCTGAGAGTATATAATGAACATACCATTTTCAGGTTTTTCAAAATAAGAGTCCGTTTCAACGCGTCGTGGATTTGAACTAGACACTGACTGTAAGTAACAATGCCGTGTGATCTGCTATATAGGATCACTCTTAGTTGCAAACTGCGTCATTCGCTGCGTTACCAAAACAAAACACTTAATTGATTTAATGTGCCTGAACACGAACAGACTTAAATGCCTGTGCAGTCATGTTTTAATGACAAGTTGATACAACGTCTAAATTTTTGTTTTAGCGTCATCAGAATATTGAGAAAAATGTTATAGGCAGACCTCCAGTGTTTCAATCTGCTTGAAGTATTTGAGATGCGCTAAAATATCCACTCAAATCTCGAAATAAATCACATAATCCAAGCTTTAAATATGATTTGTTATACCTTAAATCTACCAAGACGATAATAAGTTTTATTGTTAGGTTGGTCCATATTAGAATAAGAAGGGTTGCTATAAACAATGTTCTAATCCCTTGCGTGCCATCCATATATAATAGCGTCCTCACCTCACAAGCGGATCAATGAAATACAACTTCTGAGACAGCTGTGTTTGAACCGACAGTTGATAAACCCTCCGTTTGAATTTATGACAGACGTTTACGACTTAATATCACTTTAAATAAGCCTTAGATGAGCTGGATTTTATTGCAAACGTTCTACTTTTGTTCCATTTTTGACGCGTTTTAAATCAAACAATAACTTTCACCTAAGTATAAGAATAAGATTATTTTACAAGGTCGTTATGAACTGTACAATGTTAACATACATAAACGATATATAAAATACACCTTTCAATTAAATAATAAAGTTTTATGAAACCGAAAAATCGCCCAAATAATGCAGCCCATAATACCATTTTCAACAGTAATATCCTAATGTGCTGAACGTTTTCAACGTTGTATGTTTGATCCGGCGTAACATGTCCTTTAAATTATTAAAGCATAGAAATTCTTTCAAATCATAACAATGATACATTGTATACTTAAATGATTTGAATTTAAACATCAAATAAACTTTAATGTTTAATATTAAGGTGTGTTTACATTAACGGATGAACTACTCAGGAGTATAAGAAATAGGGAAGGAAACCATTAAAACAGAACTGGAGTTAGACTCGTATTGAAATAGATATATATGTATATTAATACATGCAACCCGCAATAGTAGTAATATTATTGTCAGTTATGTGCGTTACTGAGTATAGCACAGAACGTATGTCTAAACATAACGCACCGCAGCACATGTGCGGTTCGTTCATGCGTATGGTTGTCACGTGAGTGATGGTCAATCAGGCGGACATAGGCGGTAATGTGCACGGGGTTTTCATTGTTTGGTCAGTTCTACACTAGACTTCGATCAGTAAACTTGTGTTCGTGTACAAATCCTACGTCGTGTTCAGCAATGGAGACAAGCGAGTCGTCTGACATAAAGGGCTACATAGAAGAGCGAATTAAGGATGCAGTGAAATCCAACAACGACACGTTATTGGGCAGCACAAGCGGAATGATGAATAAGAAAAGTGGGAAATCACAATGTTCGTTTTGGACGTTCCAAAGTTTAAACGTTTAAGTGAAGAGCAGTACAAAAGAAAATCCAAAATATTGGAAAACATTGATTTGGCACTTATGCAATCGAATCAAACAACATTTAGTCCGCAAAAAGAAGCTCTAATGGAAGCGGACAAGGCTCTACGCCAGAGACAAAAACTGATCTTGATGGCAGACACGTCAGAGCTAGGCTGGCGTGTGGTAAATGAGTATACCACAAATCCAGTCGCCAGTGACAGCGAGGATGATAAACGCATTTACAAGGCGGAGGCGCGCGCAATCCGTAAAGCAAAATCCGACAAGGGGAAGAAGTCGCGTCAAAACTAGCCGTATCCCCGTTTGGAAGGGTCGACTGCTCATGTGGCGTCTGCGCAGACGGGTTTCGTAAGGCCTCGACCAGGCTTGTGCTTCACGTGTGGTAAACCGGGCCACTGGAGAAACGAATGACCACAGCCCATCGCATCGAATAACAAAATAAGTAGCTTATCATAATGTGCCAAATCAGAATGTATAAGAATATCATGGGACGTTCATCAAGCACCCGGAAGTGTGCAAGGTGAGTCAGCATTAGTGCATGATATTCAGCAGACTCAGCACAATGTATTTCCATGTGCTTCTGACGCGAGAGTGCCATCAGTAGGGCGATTAAGAAATCGTATTCAAAGGTGGGTAGAAATAACAGACGACATTTATATTTTAGACGTTATACGTCTTGGCTTCAAATTGCCCTTCAATGTTATACCGGAACAGGTACTTCTTCAAAATAATAAATCTGCACGTGAAAATCCCGATTTCGTGAATAAAAAGATAACCAATTTTCTTCAAAAAGGTGTAATTTCTGAGGTTTGTCAACAACCTCATGTTGTGAATCCTTTAACGGTCGCCTATAATCGTAGCGGAAAACATAGGCTTGTTCTGGATTGTCGGCACATAAATCCAAGTTTACATCTGTTCAAAAAACAATTCAATGACATACATATTGCACAAAATCTTTTTGATAAAGGTACTTTTGTGTTCACGTTTGATTTGAAAGGACCACCACATAGATATTTTTGCATTACACACAACTTATTTAGGGTTCAGTTGGATCGTTGACGGTGACGTTAAATATTACGTTTTTAATTCTTTAGCGTTCGGCGTTTTTTCGGCGGGCCACATATTTACAAAGGTTCTCCGAGTTTTGATTAAAAACTGGAGGTCCCTCGGCTCTAAAGTTATAATGTTCTTAGATGACGGCATGGGGGAGATAATTCTTTCGATAAAGCTTTGCAGACTAGTTCTTATGTAAGGCAGACTTTGCTTTATTCAGTTTTTTTGTTGGCAGAAGATAAATGAATTTGAAACCTACTTTGCGTGCCATTTGGCTAGGGCATAAGTTAGACTTTTGTCTAGATCGGCTATAAATTACAGAAGAAATTATTTGTAGGCTGGAAATCTCCATAAAGTCCGCGTTGTTTCAGTCGTTGAAAGACAATAGATGCTTATTACACGTGTGTGTATTAGCCGGCGTTGTAGGACAAATTGGATCGTTAATAGTGTACTTGGGAGTGTTGTATGCCGTATGACAAGTTATTTGTACAGGTGTATTTTATCTCGAGCCAGCTGGAATTCTCGGGTTAATGTTAGTGTAGAAGCGGCAGAGGAGCTTCAGTTTTGGTTCGACAATGCTAGAAGCTTTAACGCATACGGTAAAAGTTTATCACAAGAAAGCGAAGTTGACGTTTGTGTTTTCACAGACGCAAGTTCTGTTTGGTACAGATGGTTTGTTTCTAGCGACCGAGCAGAAATGATATCTGGTGGCAGGATTTCACTCATAGATTTGATGTATGCAGCTCCCGGTTATGAGCAGGTAAATTCGTTTGTACCTAGAACCGAGTATCTACATATGATCACTCCCGAGCAGGTAAATGCATTGGCTTCCGGAAGTGAGTACGTGCGCATTGATAATATCAGAGGTGAGGTTGTTAATACGGCGGCTACCGGAAGTGAGCACGTAAGCAAAGTTGCTCTCACAGAAGAGTTGGTAAACACAGTTGCGCTCGGAAGTGAGCACGTGAGCAAAGTCGTTCTCAGAGGTGGACAGGTAAATACAGTGGTTTCCGGAAGTAAACACTCGTGTAAAGTTGCTCTCAAAGGTGAGCTGGGTAATACAGTGGCTTCCGGAAGTGAGCACATAGTTTCAGGCACACCGGTACACGGGTCATGGACAAAGAAGGAGGCAGTTGTAGATACATTACATTGTAAATGTCTAGATATTCACAGAGCTTGTAGTTCGCACAATATTAATTTATCTGTGATATGGATACCGCGGAAAGATAATACTATTGCTGATCAGCTTAGTAGATATCAAGATTTGACGATTGGTCCAAGAATCTATTTTCTCTGTATTAGACGTCAAATGGGGTCCGCATACGATTGCTCGCTTTGCTATACATTATAACAACACATGTGCACGGTTCAATGCTAAATGGTGGGTACCTGGAACTGAGGCCGTGAACTGTTTCAATCAATGTAGGTCACGTGTCAACAATTGGCTGGTTCCTCCACCTCCGATCATTGTTAAGTGTTTAAAGAAAATGGAACACGATGAATGTGTCGGTACATTAGTTGTGCCCGAGTCGGAGTCCGCAGATTTCTGGCCTTTGATTACAGATTGGGCGGGTGGAGAAAAAACGTTAAAGATGTGCACATCTTACCACAAACGGGTGTAATAAACCCAGGTCGAGGAAATTACGGGTTGTTTGGTAATGAGCATTTACCCTTTAGAATGTTAGCCTTGAGATTTGACTGGCGTACTAAGTAAATTAGTAGTTTAACGAGTACTCAATTCAAATCTGTGTAGGATTTACATGGTTTCATCATTGTTGCAGGTGTTGGTTCAAAAGAGGAAGTACGATGAAGCGGGCGAGTACGTTGACGACCAGGACAAAGTTATTGCACGTATGGCGGGACATTTGTTGGACTCAAGAGCGGAAACAACAGTTTCTAAATACTCTCATCAGGTGTAACTATTCAAAAATCAAATTGTGCCGATAAACAATTTTCAATTCAACCGGCGCATGCTATTCATGTGACTATGCATTTGTCAAATTTAATTGACGCCGGAAAATCGGACAGCGTTGTTTCTGCAGCTTTCTATTGTATTAATTGGTATCACAATATAAACGATTTACAAGATCCTACAGACAATCAAATATTGAAGTCCATGCTGGATTGTAAAAAATGCATCAACTCTAGACCCGTCACAAAGAAAGACATCGTTGATACAGACTCGCTTATTCGATTGTGTGACATGTTTTCAGATTCGATCGATGTAATTGTTTTCAGAGATTTATCCATGATATTATTGTCATACGCAGGTTTTCTACGATTCGACGAGTTTACGATGTTGCGATGTTTCATTTGTTGACGATCATATTAAATTTTTCATTAAAAAGAGTAAAACTGATGTTTATAGGAAAGGGAGAGAAAGGGTTTTCAAAAGGGAAAACGTCTGCTTGTCCGGTGTCAATGTTGCTGAGGAATTTCTACAGTGCGAATTCTCGCACTCTCGTCATCGTATTCTCGCACTCTCGTCATCGTATTCTCGCAATCTTGCATTGTCGCCCTCTGGATTTGTATGTGTAACCATGATGGCCTTAACGGTATTCCGTAATATAGTTTTACAGGCCCGTGAAAGTGTATGTATATGGTGCTGAAAGCCAGAAATTCCATGTCATCTGCACAGAAAAAAAAAAAAACTTGTATTGTTGTAAAATTGACAAAAAGCAATAACAGAGGTTATAATTTTGATATTATTGCAATTAGAAATAAACGAGTAAAGGTGTCGGTATCTTGGTCGTTATGAATTTTATTGAAGTAAACATAATTTGATTCATGGTACCATTCAATAAGCTTTATTTAACATTTCTCGGTCATATGTTTCTGTTAGTATAGAAAAAGAAAAGAAAATGTTGACACTAAAATTGTTTGTACTCGCTTAAATGGTAATTTAAACATATATGTTTAGGTGTCACATTTCCATCGATGTATAAAATACTATATATGATGTAAACAAACAGGCAATTGTTTTACCATCGTGTCGTCCAAAATTCTGAAACGAAAGCGTCCTCCTCAACCGTGGATATCAGTCTAAAGGCATATTGATAACGATGCTTTAAATTGTTTGTACTACTTATGAAACTCAACATTCTTGTCGTAAAAATGCCAATATGCACGTTTCTTAACCTCAATGCAATAGATACCGGACGCGATCAATATTCATGGTCAAATGCGAGCGATAAATGGGCATAAAATAAGCTGATATACATGTTAACCTTGCACAGTGTAGCTTTTGCTGGGCTAAACTGGAGAGAAACATCTTCTTTGAAAAGTTTTATTGTAAATAATTAAATGCATAAGTAGTTGTCGTAAGGTATGTGATGCGCACTTGGTGACAACAAATGTGTCGTAACTTGGCTTCATGCGTTTCGTTTCTAAAGCCTCGAACAAATATGGTATATTGTGTCAATATGTAACCATAAAAGACAACATTAATAGTACACAAAAAGACAGATGGACGTCTGCAATAGAGTACCTTACCTTTATCATGAAGTTTGGAGTTTAGTCTCTTTCAAAAGGTGAAGTAAACGACAGTTGATATATGCAAGCCGAGTAAGACTACATCCAGCCCAGCGTAAGCTACCGCCCCGGTTTAAGTTCTTTAATGAAAATCATGAAGACGTATATAAATGATTCTATTGTGAATGCACGTATTTGATCAATACATTCATCTTTGTTTAAGATCTTTGAATGGGTTGTAAGAACACAATTTCACACGCGACACATATGATAAAACCGCCTCGGTTATCGTTCGTTTAATAATCCCCACGAAATATAATTGGTACTTTAACTGGGTAGGAAAATATTATGTATGTACATTCACCATTAATTGATTAAACTATTTGATTATAATGTTGAACACACACTTCAAATGTGGTAAACGTTATCGCATGAGAATCAAATACTTAACGTGTAATTCCTGCTTTTGATAATTAACGTAGTATTTCAGAAAAGTATATGTTCACGCTTTCTTCAGTAAAAAGGAAGATTGAATGTAACTCATGATATGTAATTGATGTGTTGGATACACAAATATTTGACTATTAACCAGAGAAAGCTATGTGAATTGAGATGTTGTTAACGTTGTTTTACTCATGAGTAAATGTAATATTCTCCATTCTCAAAAAACTGGGAAATCTTCATAATCATCGTCAACAACATCATGATCATCATCATCAACAGCATAATCATCGATGGACTCATCATTATTATCCTCGTTGATCTTAACAATTTCTTTGTTTATATAGAATAGAACAAATTAGGACTGGGTGTTTGCATTTTACAGGACTTTCTACACATGAATGAAAAAAAAAAATCTTCCGCCGCCCGTATGTCTTTAATGTGCAACAGAGATTGACTGCACTTTCATCACTCAGTTGAGGAATCTCGAGACGTCTGTAAACGTTGCAACATCCTTCTCCGGCTGATGAATCGGTTCGTGTTAAGATCCTATATAGCATGAACTAAAATATAACAAAACTGGACTGAAAATATGCGACTTTTTTTGCACACATAAAATTAATGTAGCCGATTCTTTTCATACACACATGTACATTTAGGCGGGCGATTTACCAACTTTTCTTTCTCCTCTCCTCATTGTTACACTGCCAAATACACACCGCGAATAGACTTGTAACTCATATAAAAGCCAAAACGAAAAATCTTTTTTAATGAATTTGCAAAACAATTCAATCAAACGGTTGTGAAAATCGCGCGTGTTTATCAGTTCAGACATTTTATACAAACGAGAATTTGGCTCTTAATTTAAAAGCCCCTATAACCCTCAAAATCAACGAATATTTCGAAAAATATTTGGTAAAATAAAGTAGTTAACGTAGAAGTTCAGTAGTAAGTAAACATAGATTTAACAATATACAAAATGCTCTTTTTTATTTTTTGTGGTACAATATATTGAACACATGTTCATGTACCAATTAAGTGTTCGTGTGTCGTATGAATAGATATCGTCGCGGGAAATTAAAATGAAATATATTGTGCCACACAAAAAAAGAGCATTTTATATCTTGTTAAATCTATGTTACCAGACCACATCTAGCGTTGAAATTTTGGCTATTGCTATCAGGAACACTGATTGTGTATATACTAACTTTATTTTACGAAATATTTTACGAAATATTCGTTGATTTTGAGCGTTATAGGGGCTTTAAAACGAGCAAGTGGTTGTTTGTAATTAATTTGTATTGCAATTAATTCGTAGACAATACATGGGAACGCCATACCCGTAGCCAGGGGGGGAGTGCGTTGGGTGCGTTCGCACCCAACTTCTGTTGACGAGTGAAAAAAATAATAATTTGCACCCAACTTTATTCGACGCAAAAACGGTTATTTATCTTTTCCCGGAATCCAGTGAGTCTTCGTATTTAAACGTTACAATAATGTTGAATTCAATAGGCTACCGACAGGTCAACATATAATTAATTTCTCGATGAAGTCATTTCCAAAATAGCGCGTGATTTTTTTTACAATTTTTAACCATAGAATTGTTGGTTATAGGGTTTTTATGAAGCACTGATTGTTACAGTCGATTGGTGTAGAGCGGATTTTAGTGAGTAACGGATAGGTTTAAAGTTTTTTGCAAAAATACTTTTATTTATGTTAAAATTTATAGTTTTCTATCAATTGAATACACAAAGCCTATCAATGTTCAGTCGATTCATGTTGTTGTTGCCGAGTGTCAATGTTTACAACTGTTCCCTTTTTTCGATAGCAAAACAAGGCCACGTAATGTACGCACCGTTTTAGTGATGAAAGGAAAAGAGAAGACGTATGGTTTCTTGAATTTTGCAGATTTTGTTTGGTAAACATAATGTTCATTGATGTAATATTTAAGTAAAATGTGTTCTTTACAAAAGTAAGAATGCTCAGAAACCAAATTGATGCGTACTATATAAAATAAGCATGAAAGCTGCAACTCGTGATTTAGTTAATAACGGACATGTGGTGACCCATATTGAGTATAAACTCAATTGAAGATGTCTAATACACGGGTGGTTAGCGTGCGGCTATGATATTTATTAGTAAAAACATCAATTTGAATGAAAAATAACCAAATAATAAATGAAAAATCAATTTCTCTGAAAACATGTTTTTCACTATCAAATATAGATATATAACAGGGTAATCAACTCAAAATAACCCAAATATAGGTTGCATCGCTTTGAACAGCCATTACTTCATCAATTATGTATACAGCGATTTCCATGAACTCGGTCTTATTGAACGCAGAAATGAATTTCCTTTCTGGAAATGTAACTATCTTGCAATATTTTTCACAAATGCTGGGTCAAGTTTTAAGACATAACACGAAAGACGTGTAATCCGATAAAGACCTAAGCGATCCGGTAATGGCTGAATCAGTGTACCATGAAATTCGCGCTGTAAACAAATATTTTTTGTCGGAAATTCAAAACCGATTGCATGTTTCAATTAAAAAGACATTTGTCTTTCGATGTTTAATGGTTTAATTACTGAATGCATGGTGTTAACGTTGAAATGAGACTCGAAGTCCTTAGCTATCCGTAATACACCAATCGACTGTATATGTTTCTGAAATTCGTTGAGAAAAAGATGACATATTTGTAAAAAAAAAAAGTAAAAAAAAAAATAGTAAAAAGTTATACCATTTTGATTAAAGAAGACCCAGTTTTGTTAATCGGTGTTTGTTGTACAATTCACTATTAGCACGTTTAGATCAATGCTAGGCCTCTGGTACTATCCATAGTAGCAGACAAACAATTGCTTTGAAAAAAAAACTAAGTAAATTTAATCCTTTAATTTGCTTGATTTATAAATGGTAGAATTTTGGTATGGTAAAATACACCAATTTTATCAATATTCCAAGATTCCAATAAATAATGATATTTTTTACCGTTCTTATTGTTGGTTTAACATTATATCAATTTGTTGTTGCATATGTTAACAACGTGTGTGCGCGCATACTAGTGTCGGGTTAAAAAACGTATAAAATAATGTATTCACGTGACTGATCGAAAAAGGTGGTTATTGATAAACGGTAGTTCGGAAATCAGTCACTGATCATGGTCAATGAAAGTGAAATTTTCATATAAAAATGCTCTATAACTTCAGTCTCTAAATACAGATAAAAAGTCACCAGAATGTAGGATTTTACGTTTCATTTTCAAAATTTTCTAGGGGGAGGAACCCCAAACACCCCTATTACAGGAGAGGGACACCCCTCCCGAACCTACCCCCTTCGCCACTTCGTTGCTCAATAACAATCGTTGATGGGGAAATTCATTCGTACCCCCCCCCCTTTCAAAACCCTCGCTACGGGCCTGAACGCGTAACAACTTTTCATGATCCGTATATTAAATTTAAAGCCATATCGAGGACAAACACAAAACTGTTCGTGAAGAAACGCTAAGCGCACGCGTACTTATGATAGCGGTACATTAATTTTGTCACCTGACATCAAGTGTGCGATTTGTGTGGGCTCGAAACGAGACATAAACACATGAAAAAGTGTATTTTATTTTTCAAAACGTGTCATCTTGTGTGTAAACATTCCGTTCGAATACTCCTGTAAACGTAAACAGATGTAACTTTTCAACACTATTAAGCATGTGGTGCAATTGCAGTATTTAATTGCAACTTTATATTCTACAAAGATGTTAAAGAGGAACTAGGATAAGAATATCAAAACAACTGCATAACTTACTAACCGGGTACAATATCATTCATAATTTCGTATTGAAATCTTCTGGATAGGTGTCACAATAAGCAAGTTATATATATGTATAAATAAAAGTGGCAAAGTTTGATACGGTCTTAACGGTGTCCTTACCAAATGAAAACAAAACCGCTAAAAAGTGCCATAACGATGTTAATTCCTCCCTGTTGTTTTTTATAGACATGTATACCAACGATGTACATTCCGTTTTCTCACAGTCATTTATGTAACAAGAATATTGTATCACGCTATGTAGGTTTTTATCATTTGTTTTCCTATACAACGTTGTTGCAGACAAGGTTATCCACTCAGTTGCTACATTTTCATACTTTTCGCTGAAATATTATCTATCAAACTAAGGCAAAATCCTAAAATTAAGGGAATCAAAATCAATGACATAGAATACAAATTGTCACAATTTATCGACGACACTTCTATACTCCTGGATGACGCTGCATAATCTCTCAATACAGCTTGCATGGTGGTGCGGTAGTCGAGTGGGTGGTGCAGTAGTCGAGTGGTAACAATCTGGTCTACCATTCCAGAGGTTGTGGGTTCAATCCATGGCCGGTGCACTGTAAATCTCAGAAATGCTTCAAGTGTTTCCCACCCAACTCGATATGTACTGGAATGAAACCCAGGTAATTCTTGCGTGTATCGGTTCTATACACTGAGCACGTAAAAGAACCAAGAGATCTTTTCGCAAAGAGCTAGGGTATCGCACCCGGATTCCTTGTATCTCAATACTGTCTATTCTGCTTGCTGTCTCTTCAGCAAAAAACCAAAGGACCCCATGCGAAATAAGTGCTTGAACTTTCATAGGTTATCCTTTACTGCAAGGTCAAAAGAAATACACACAAATACAACATAACATGTATTGTCACGCGTCACATACTACTCAGGGTAAAACGTTTATTTCGACATAACTAAAGCAGTCTAGATCGGCAAAAATAAGTTTATCTCCGAAACCATTCAAACAAGATATATAATAAATTGGAACCAACAAACTTTTGACATGCTAGACTAACAATTTCACATTGACCTTAACACATTATAGAACTAAATTACGTTGGCATAATAGTTAAAATAAAAGCCTTATTAAAGAACTGGTATAGAAAGATTTTAATTCCGATAGGGATAATTCACATAAGTAAAACCTTAGCATTACCAGTGATAAACCATCTCTCTGTTATCTTGCCAAAGCCACCACATTATCCCAGAGATCAATTAACTATTTGTTAATAATGTGTGGAATGGTTAACCAGGAAATATCAAAACTATTTTGCTAAAATAATATTCAGAGGGAGGTTAAAATATTATTGATCTGTTCTCTTTTGTCAGTTATCTGAAGTGCTCATGGATCCGTAGAATGTTCACTGGATAAATAGTGTTAATGCAATGATTGATTTTCAAACATTATACAACTGTGGAAGTCACTATCCTGAAAACTTAATTAACAAGATACACAATAAATTTACGAAATAAATTGACATAATTTTTTTAACTCTTTAGAAAAGCCCCAATTAAACATCATTTTTTATTATTAAACAAATCTTCAATTTCATTGGGGACTTGATGCACAACGCTGAACTTTGAACCATTTACATTTATGATGATTTGTGCAAAGTATATAACTTTAAACCAAACTACTTATTTTTCTCAGGAATTATTAACGCAGTTAAAAGAATTTGCGTTTCTTGCATGTATGTAAAGGTTTTAGACAAACTTGACCGTTATTGTAGTGTAAGCTATGGTTCAAATTGATATTTTTTTTATTTTACATTTGAACCCCGTATTTTTTAAAATATCTCAAACCATCTTAATACATCTTCAGATTTTGTAACTCGATATTTTTAAATACGAAAGTAATGATATAAATTACCATTAGTCATAAAAAATCCCCGATATAAACCCGGAAAGAATACGTCCAACGCCGGTTAAACTGTATGACTATAATAATGACACAGCGTATTAGTTCTTTCGTAATTGTAACGCATTTGCTTTAATAATAAAGTAGATACCTTCTGGAGTATTCTTGATCTGTATTGTTCCGTTATTCCTGATTAAAATACAATGTTTTACGTCATTTGTTGTGTTTATATTTATCTCCAACGACACCTATATATGTTAATTTAATCCAGTGTGCTACATTTATTTACATGATATGTTAGCAATACACCTTCTTGCTAATGATAGAAAACAGTGATGATAAAGCGAGAGTTGAAAGGAAACACTTTGAAAATTGACAAACAAATAAATGAAATCAGTCTTCTCTTCTAATTGCTTATGAGCCAAATGTCGCTTTACATTGGTTTTGGGTCAATTGTCTGTTAAAAACGTCATAAAAATAGTCTTTAACATTACATTACATACGCTTTATTCAATTCAAGGAAATGTAACATAAAATATGTACCTGGTTCAATTAACAAGCCTTCATAAAATATAATACTAATTTAGAGGTTTAATCGTGTTTAGAGACAACGTGTTTGTCCTATAACCATGCCATTGGTCTAAATACGACCTTGTGAGCTGTACGTGGAAGGTTTCTGATTAATTTTCATACAATTCTTGTATTGAAAAAAATTGTCTGTTATGCTGCCTCATTCTAGTTGGTTAAGAAAACAGAACATGAAAGTTCGTTTAATTTAATGTTTTGGAGCAAACAATCTAGACTAAAAGCAGTGTTATTGCGAAGAATATGATGACAAGTCCGTAAATGATTGAACATGTTTAACATTATAGCTTTATCAGCTGGCAATATTATATAACTCTTTTTAAATCATATATGTATGCAATATAATTTTCAATTAAGTATTTCTTTAGAATAAATCTTATACTAACATGAGCATTCACGGTTATTCAACTCTTTCGGACTCGATTCGCTTTTTCTTCAAACGTTCCTATTCCTTACAATACAATACTGTTTGTAGCGCACCGTATGCATGACAAAATATGGATGATGTTAATGGTAAAACAAAATCAAGTCATCTACATATTGCGATTGTCTTAATCGCAATATGTAGATGACTTGATTTTGTAGTCGTACAGATTAAACAAGAAAACATGCAACTGTCACATGAATTTTGGAATTTTGTGACAATAGCGACACATGTGCTCTTAAATACAGCATGTTCAAATGCGATGATCATCAATGTGATTCAACATATTAAGTCCCAACAACATCATCAACAGCATAAAAACCTCAACTACAACGTCAAAACTCAGCAAAATCCGTTTCTTACATACTAGCAAATGCGGTCACAAGTTAGGGAAAAGCAAGGTTCATAACGTCCGCAGTTACAATTCGTGTTTACGGAACAATGTATTAACATGTACACATTTAAAATAATGTATACAAAATGAAATTCTTTGAGAAATATGCAAACAATTTATATTTGTGTACTTTATTTCCACCTGAATGTGACACATTAAGTACTTTTCTCTTATAGAAGTTTCATAAGGTTTAATTCGGGTTCGGCAAAATGACGTCTGCAAAAATACCATACCATTAACATAGTGGCACATATTTGAGAATACAAAAAGTACATACCAGTAAATAGTGCAAAACCAAGCCAATTGTGCATTAATATATAACACTCCTACATATGTCAACGGATTAAAATATAAGTCAGTATGCACATAGGTGCGCATCACATATTTAGTAGAAATTTATGTCGGTAATAACACAGAAAGCCCGTTCGAATTCAACTAGGAACATACAATGTACGACATTTTTGACTTCAACACATCCAATGTTTCAAAGTTTCCATCGAGTAAACTAAAGACATTGTACGGTTCTTTGACCAGTGCATGCAATCCTCCCATTTCTGTGTCGTAACCAGAACCGATAGCAAATATGTCGATATTGGACTTATTCAGTGGGTCCTGTAGTTCTAACTTGACCAGAGAGGTGTCTATGAATCTTCCAAACGAAAACACAATCAATAGTTTTCGCGAATTATTTCGAGTATCCTTACTTTGGTCAGTAATTACATTTATAATTTGAATCATACCCGATGAGATATTTAACGCCATTTGCGTGTCGCACTCAGCTGTATAGCAAGATGACTCCTGTTGCCGGATGCTTTGGATAGACTGCAACAAGGTGTCGAGACTAGTGGCGTTAGAGAGTGAAGTATATCTAAACCCGAAGTCACCTATTATTGTTATGTTCATCGTTTGGCCGTTCGGCTGACCATATGCAGATAAATGTTGTACGATGTATGTCAGTCCATTCAGCGCCGTGTGGAAATCCTTTTGGTTCATGGCTGATCCAGACAAGTCATCGATGACAACAAATATTTCTGTCATGTGGCTGACGCCACATTTCTCACATGTCGCGTCTATTAGTCGTTCTATCATCGAGTTGAGTGCATCAAAGTTCTCTACACAGTATACGTAAGACAAACTATGTTTGTCCGATGGTGACGCAATCGCCTGCAGTTCTGAATGCAGAACTTCATGACCTATACCTGAAATAACATTACAACATCTTACTAAAAATCTCTGCATACGTAGTTATATCATTTTACCTTATACAGTTAATGCATAATGTTTTAAAGTCATCATACGGAATTTTTGTATCAATATATTTATTTTGCAATTTGTTATTTGCGTCTTTCCAAAAATTTCATATAATACATTTGAAACCTTCAAAGGAAAATGATAATTTAAAAAAATAAATCAGCAAAACAAGTGATTTAGATTTGGGCTTTCTTAAAGGTTATATGGTCTCAATTGCACATATTACTATGTATGCATTGTGATGCATATCAAAATGTGTAAAAACATGTTTTGTGATTTGGTTTGCATACCTATTGCGACAACGGATGCATTCTTATGCAAAGTAATAGCTGCCTCCTCAGTCGCACGCTTGTTTCTTGACATTCCGTCCGTCAGTACAAATACGAATTTCACAATAGTGAGACCGTCTAGGCGATTTCTCCTTGTAGAGAGCAACGAACGAGCCATATTAAGACCTTTGTCAGTAAACGTGGTGCCCGGTCGGAATGATATTTTCTTTACTTTTGTCTGAAATGATCGATGAATTACATGTATAATCAATCAATGTTAAAGAATTAGATGTGAAATGTTTTGAATTGCTGTGTTTATAATGAAATAGCGGAGTATTTTATGGGTATAAAATGCATAAGAAACTACAGTTTTGAACGACGATATAAATGTAGTTAACATAGAATGGAAATGTATTTACTTTGAGATTGTTTTTGCTAGAAGAATTGTCAAAGTCAATTTCAGTGACTGCAACTGTCGAAAACGTCACAACAGCAAATTGAAATTCTGTTTCACTGACATTGACTGCATCAATAAATCTTGCCACCAAGTCGAGTTGTTTGTTGAACTGCACCTCTGTTTGGCTCATCGAAGAATCAAGAACAAAAACAACATCGGCTGGGACTGCCTCGCAAATGCTGATTCCTGCATATGTATAAATAGCAACGTATAAATTGCAACATGTTAGTGGAACATGTGCCTTAAAAGACTATTGAGTGCTTTGCTGTTTGTTGAGATAACGTTAGAACGAGGTATACGGTATCATTACAGTATACTCGTTTTAGTGTGTTCTCTGATGGTCAACAATGACATAATATATTTTATAACTACAACTTAAAAAAGAATTAATGACTTTCGAGGTCGAAAAGTTTGAGATTTCAGGTTGTCATGTACTTGCATTTGCATTTGATAGCATGCCTTAAATAAAAGAACAGGCAAGAAAAAGTGCTCTCCGTATAATGTTTTTTGAGTTTAATTGTTGCTGTATTGATTAATTATGTCTTTTCCTCTTTTCATCTGATTCAAACAGCTGATTAGAAATGCGCCATTTATGAATATGCTTTTGATATACATTTAGTTTGCCACTGCGACAGCTAAGTTTGCATACCCGATCTGTTCAGCATATTATTTAATAATGTAGTCACTTACATTATATGTTAAAACACTATTTTAACTAACAATGTAAAATATTTTATAAGTATATTGAAAGTAACGTGCAAGAAAGCGCAAACTAACACACGAGCAACTATAGCTCGATTGGTCATTGTCGGCTCGGGTACTACTTACATGTACCCCGTGTACTCTTAAGTATACTGAAAGGCACCCCGGGTGCGGTAAATATACTTTATCGTACCCGGTCGATTTTAGACTGTACCCGAGTTATATTCCCGCCCAAAATCCGATGTCGTAAAACGCGCTACCAATTATCTTAAACAAACTTCACTTTAAAAACAAAATGCATCAACATGCTTTTTGAGTATGAGTTTCGAAAATATAGAGGCTATTTAATAGAAAATTGACATTAATGTGAATATAATCAATTAAAAAAAATAGCCGACAACGACCGATTTGGCGTTAAATTTCCCGAGTAAGTTTTAGTATTTTTACCGTACCCGGGGTACATGTCAGTATACTTAAGAGTACCCGGGGTACATGTAAGTAGTACCCGAGCCGACAATGACCAATCGAGCGCAACTATATTTAAGTGTTCGTCCACAATGCTTAACAACTGTTTGTACATATACACACGCTTAACAAATAATGCAAAACCCATACAAGAGGTGCAATTATGCCGATAAATTAACTAATTTCCGTAATGTTTAGATCATTGAATACATACGGTTTTCGCAATGTTCTTCATAATATTGTATGGTACAAATGCAGCCATTGGGCGTACAAGTTCCATCGTTGAAGCAAAACTGACATTTATTCGAACAGTTGCAGTATGTACAATTACGTGTTACCTGCAAATGTTTCATTTGAATTTTGCTATTTGCAATTCCACATGTGCACTCGAAAACCCTTACGTCTTGAGTGTCCAACATACTTCTTTTCGGGTTAAAAGTTACTCTATTAAAAACACGATGACAGTCTTGCAATTCACATGCTCTTGAAATAGGTAACACTTTTAAGAGAACCATTACCTCAATAACACTAAAACAATCATTTTCGAATCAAATTAATAGAGAACAGAGTGTAAATAACGTTGTTTTGCCTTATAATGTGCCTTGTTCACAAAAACACTCTTAAACTTCTAAATGTCCTGACCCGCTAATGGTCCGATATATTTATCTTTTTTTTCCCTTCTATTGTGATTTTGTAACTCGATAGTTTTAAATACGAAAGTAATGATATAAATAACCATTAGTCATAAAAAATCCCCGATATAAACCCGGAAAGAATACGTCCAACACCGGTTAAACTGTATGACTATAATAATGACACATCGTATTTGTTCTTTCGTAATTGTAACGCATTTGCTTTAATAATAAAGTAGATACCTTCTGGAGTATTCTTGATCTGTATTGTTCCGTTATTCCTGATTAAAATACAATGTTTTACGTCATTTGTTGTGTTTATATTTATCTCCAACGACACCTATATATGTTAATTTTATCCAGTGTGCTACATTTATTTACATGATATGTTAGCAATACACCTTCTTGTTAATGATAGAAAACAGTGATGATTAAGCGAGAGTTGAAAGGAAACACTTTGAAAATTGAAAAACAAATAAATGAAATCAGTCTTCTCTTTCAATTGCTTAGGAGCCAAATGTCGCTTTACATTGGTTTTTGGTCAATTGTCTGTTAAAAGCATAATAGAAATAGTCTTTAACATTACATTACATACGCTATATTTAATTCAAGGAAATGTAACATAAAATATGTACCTGGTTCAATTAACAAGCCTTCATAAAATATAAATCTAAATTAGAGGTTTAATCGTGTTTAGAGACAACGTGTTTGTCCTATAACCATGCCATTGGTCTAAATACGATCTTGTGAGCTGTACGTGGAAGGTTTCTTATTAATTTTCATACAATAATTGTCTTGAAAAAAAATGTCTGTTATGCTGCCTTATTCTAGTTGGTTAAGAAAACAGAACATGAAAGTTCGTTTAATCTAATGTTTTGGAGCAAACAATCTAGACTAAAAGCAGTGTTATTGCGAAGAATATGATGACAAGTCCGTAAATGATTGAACATGTTTAACATTATAGCTTTATCAGCTGGCACATATTATATAACTCTTTTTAAATCATATATTTATGCAATATAATTTTCAATTAAGTATTTCTTTAGAATAAATCTTATACTAACATGAGCATTCACGGTTATACAACTCTTTCGGACTCGATTCGCTTTTTCTTCAAACGTTACTATTCCTTACAATACAATACTGTTTGTAGCGCACCGTATGCATGACAAAATATGGATGATGTTAATGGTAAAACAAAATCAAGTCATCTACATATTGCGATTGTCTTAATCGCAATATGTAGATGACTTGATTTTGTAGTCGTACAGATAAAACAAGAAAACATGCAACTGTCACATGAATTTTGGAATTTTGTGACAATAGCGACACATGTGCTCTTAAATACAGCATGTTCAAATGCGATGATCATCAATGTGATTCAACATATTAAGTCCCAACAACATCATCAACAGCATATAAACCTCAACTACAACGTCAAAACTCAGCAAAATCCGTTTATTACATACTTGCAAATGCGTTCACAAGTTAGGGAAAAGCAAGGTTCATAACGTCCGCAGTTACAATTCGTGTTTATGGAACAATGTATTCACATGTACACATTTAAAATAACGTATACACAATACAATTATTTGAGAAATATGCAAACAATTTGTATTTGTGTACTTTATTTCCACCTGAATATGACACATTAAGTACTTTTCTCTTATAGAAGTTTCATAAGGTTTAATTCGGGTTCGGGCAAAATGACGTCTGCAAAAATACCATACCATTAACATAGTGGCACATATTTGAAAATACAAAAGGTACATACCAGTAAATAGTGCAAAACCAAGCCAATTGTGCATTAATATATAACACTCCTACATATGTCAACGGATTAAAATATAAGTCAGTATGCACATAGGTGCGCATCACATATTTAGTAGAAATTTATGTCGGTAATAACACAGAAAGCCCGTTCGAATTCAACTAGGAACATACAATGTACGACATTTTTGACTTCAACACATCCAATGTTTCAAAGTTTTCATCGAGTAAACTAAAGACATTGTACGGTTTTTTGACCAGTGCATGCAATCCTCCCATTTCTGTGTCGTACCCAGAACCGATAGCAAATATGTCGATATTGGACTTATTCAGTGGGTCCTGTAGTTCTAACTTGACCAGAGAGGTGTCTATGAATCTTCCAGACGAAAACACAATCAATAGTTTTCGCGAATTATTTCGAGTATCCTTACTTTGGTCAGTAATTACATTTATAATTTGAATCATACCCGATGAGATATTTAACGCCATTTGCGTGTCGCACTCAGCTGTATAGCAAGATGACTCCTGTTGCCGGATGCTTTGGATAGACTGCAACAAGGTGTCGAGACTAGTGGCGTTAGAGAGTGAAGTATATCTAAACCCGAAGTCACCTATTATTGTTATGTTCATCGTTTGGCCGTTCGGCTGACCATATGCAGATAAATGTTGTACGATGTATGTCAGTCCATTCAGCGCCGTGTGGAAATCCTTTTGGTTCATGGCTGATCCAGACAAGTCATCGATGACAACAAATATTTCTGTCATGTGGCTGACGCCACATTTCTCACATGTCGCGTCTATTAGTCGTTCTATCATCGAGTTGAGCGCATCAAAGTTCTCTACAGAGTATACGTAAGACAAACTATGTTTGTCCGATGGTGACGCAATCGCCTGCAGTTCTGAATGCAGAACTTCATGACCTATACCTGAAATAACATTACAACATCTTACTAAAAATCTCTGCATACGTAGTTATATCATTTTACCTTATACAGTTAATGCATAATGTTTTAGAGTCATTATACTGAATTTTTGTATCAATATATTTATTTTGCAATTTGTTATTTGCGTCTTTCCAAAAATTTCATATAATACATTTGAAACCTTCAAAGGAAAATGATAATTTAAAAAATAAATCAGCAAAACAAGTGATTTAGATTTGGGCTTTCTTAAAGGTTATATGGTCTCAATTGCACATATTACTATGTATGCATTGTGATGCATATCAAAATGTGTAAAAACATGTTTTGTGATTTGGTTTGCATACCTATTGCGACAACGGATGCATTCTTATGCAAAGTAATAGCTGCCTCCTCAGTCGCACGCTTGTTTCTTGACATTCCGTCCGTCAGTACAAATACGAATTTCACAATAGTGAGACCGTCTAGGCGATTTCTCCTTGTAGAGAGCAACGAACGAGCCATATTAAGACCTTTGTCAGTAAACGTGGTGCCCGGTCGGAATGATATTTTCTTTACTTTTGTCTGAAATGATCGATGAATTACATGTATAATCAATCAATGTTAAAGAATTAGATGTGAAATGTTTTGAATTGCTGTGTTTATAATGAAATAGCGGAGTATTTTATGGGTATAAAATGCATAAGAAACTACAGTTTTGAACGACGATATAAATGTAGTTAACATAGAATGGAAATGTATTTACTTTGAGATTGTTTTTGCTCGAAGAATTGTCAAAGTCAATTTCAGTGACTGCTACTGTCGAAAACGTCACAACAGCAAATTGAAATTCTGTTTCACTGACATTGACTGCATCAATAAATCTTGCCACCAAGTCGAGTTGTTTGTTGAACTGCACCTCTGTTTGGCTCATCGAAGAATCAAGAACAAAAACAACATCGGCTGGGACTGCCTCGCAAATGCTGATTCCTGCATATGTATAAATAGCAACGTATAAATTGCAACATGTTAGTGGAACATGTGCCTTAAAAGACTATTGAGTGCTTTGCTGTTTGTTGAGATAACGTTAGAACGAGGTATACGGTATCATTACAGTATACTCGTTTTAGTGTGTTCTCTGATGGTCAACAATGACATAATATATTTTATAACTACAACTTAAAAAAGAATTAATGACTTTCGAGGTCGAAAAGTTTGACATTTCAGGTTGTCATGTACTTGCATTTGCATTTGATAGCATGCCTTAAATAAAAGAACAGGCAAGAAAAAGTGCTCTCCGTATAATGTTTTTTGAGTTTAATTGTTGCTGTATTGATTAATTATGTCTTTTCCTCTTTTCATCTGATTCAAACAGCTGATTAGAAATGCGCCATTTATGAATATGCTTTTGATATACATTTAGTTTGCCACTGCGACAGCTAAGTTTGCATACCCGATCTGTTCAGCATATTATTTAATAATGTAGTCACTTACATTATATGTTAAAACACTATTTTAACTAACAATGTAAAATATTTTATAAGTATATTGAAAGTAACGTGCAAGAAAGCGCAAACTAACACACGAGCAACTATAGCTCGATTGGTCATTGTCGGCTCGGGTACTACTTACATGTACCCCGTGTACTCTTAAGTATACTTAAATGCACCCCGGGTGCGGTAAATATACTTTATCGTACCCGGTCGATTTTAGACTGTACCCGAGTTATATTCCCGCCCAAAATCCGATGTCGTAAAACGCGCTACCAATTATCTTAAACAAACTTCACTTTAAAAAAAAATGCATCAACATGCTTTTTGAGTATGAGTTTCGAAAATATATAGGCTATTTAATAGAAAATTTACATTAATTTGAATATAATCAATTTAAAAAAATAGCCGACAACGACCGATTTGGCGTTAAATTTCCCGGGTACGTTTTAGTATATTTACCGTACCCGGTGTACATGTAAGTATACTTAAGAGTACCCGGGGTACATGTAAGTAGTACCCGAGCCGACAATGACCAATCGAGCGCAACTATATTTAAGTGTTCGTCCACAATGCTTAACAACTGTTTGTACATATACACACGCTTAACAAATAATGCCAAACCCATACAAGAGGTGCAATTATGCCGATAAATTAACTGATTTCCGTAATGTTTAGATCATTGAATACATACGGTTTTCGCAATGTTCTCCATAATATCGTTTGGTACAAATGCAGCCATTGGGCGTCCAGGTTCCATCGTTGAAGCAAAACTGACATTTTTTCGAACAGTTGCAGTATGTACAATTACGTGTTACCTGCAAATGTTTCATTTGAATTGTGCTATTTGCAATTCCACATGTGCACTCGAAAAAATCGTCAAGTTTCATTTATCAAAAGTTTGAAATAAACCGTTCTAAAGATAACACTTTGAAAGATGCAATTAAGTGATATAGAAAAAAAAAAGTACTTAGTTTTTATGTACAATCTGACACTTGAAAACATGATGGTGGCTAAATCGTAACAGACGAAAACGTATGAAAGCAAGAAAGAATGTGATTTCAACGATATTAAGTGCTGAAAGTTATCATATATGGAGACGCAATCTTTAAAGTTTAGAAGCAATAAAGAACCGAACGAAGGATTTTGGCAATACAATGTCACCGATCGATTATCCAAACTCTTCGACAAGCGATTAACGGGTGGGAAGACGGACATCTAGGTTCCGGTTGCTCGAAAACGTCTTCACCCACAAAATGCATATCGCTAGCCAATAATATAAATAAATACAGATAAGGTAGTGACAACTTTGAGGATCGCGTCACGATTAAAACTGACAGTGTCAAACTTGAATTTCCACTCAGTAATTTGATGATAAAAGTCGCCTTTAGAGGATAAATACTGACACAATCGTATTCACGGAGAAAAGATTACGTTGTATTAAATAAAGTGTAGAAGTTAATGGTGATACATATATAATGGCATTTGTCATTCTCATTTTGCCAAAGTTGTCAAGTGTTGGGTTACACTACTTTTGATTTATAACAATGTATTTCCGATTTTTTGTATGTCGAATATTAAAGCACAATAATGAAACCTTAAACCACGAAATCAAGAAGCATAGTTAAACACTTACAGTGAATATAAACATAAGGCAGATTAAAAACAAAAGACAATTAACGAAAATTTAACGCGAAGATGCAGTCTCAAATTTAAAAGTTTAGATGCAATTTAGCTTGATGTATT
>VMBQ01006099.1:0-47997 GCA_007657795.1 Dreissena rostriformis | reverse complement strand
TTTTTTAAATCCAGAATGGATATTAAGAATTTGACACAGCATAAAATCATAAACTGGTTTTACTGATACATTATGCCTAAACAGTTTTTCATAAGTCTTTTTCTTAATGAACAGACTACATTATCTTTATTTTATTTAGTAAACAAATTGTATACAAACATCCAGAAACAAACAATTGATTTTATGATTATTTTTTGTTTACAAACAACCTATCAACAGTATTTCCCCTTCACCTGGTTCTCAAAGACATGTTCCTGCTCTTCCTTCCACATTTCCAACTCCATGGCAGCCTTGTATTCCTCTGTCTCCCGTGGCGACGGCTGCTGCACCGGGGTGGGGCTGCTCATCCGACCCTGGGTCTAGAGAAGCACGCAAAGGTCCTGGGGTATTTAGAGCACACAATAAATAAGGTGTTTGCAAAGCTTACTTTTATCCAAAGCTGAATTTCAAACAAGCACAAAATAAACAGTCTGTGTAAAACTTAGGTTTATCTAAATCTGAAATTCTAACCAGCACAAAAAATCAGCCTTTATAAGACTAAGTTATATTTAAGGCTGAATTTTAAATCAGACCATTAAACATCCTGAAATGGGGTCATAGCATATTCAGTTGCATTTGGTATTGTTTTCAATCAAGTACCAGAAATTAACCAATAGTATTACAGAATCTAAAAATTCACAGAGAGAACATATACTTTATGATTATTAATGCAAGTCAAATGTTTAAGCTATTTAGATAACCAAAAAATACCAGATTAATTAAAATGAGCTGCTTCATGCCAAAATTGCTCTTTAATCCCTATGTAGCTAGCGTGGCTCTGGACCAGCCTACGCATTTGCGCAATCTGGTGAGGAGATACCCTGTCTGCTATAAAGTATTTGCAAGGTTTTGTGGTCTCATTAACAGACAAGGTAGCTTCTGAACTGACTACATTCAACATACTTGTTGCTTGAAGAAACAAATCATGCTTTTTACTAGATAGACATTAACCTTCTTCAAACATTTGGCATTGACAAATCTGCACACGTCGCACAGAAATATTATCATGGCAGGTGAAAAAGCAAGGCCAGGTTTTAGTAGCTTTTACTGCCATGCAAGATAATTTTGTCCAACTATTTAATCATGAGTTAGCATGTTATGTTAAGCAGGAAACCAGATATTCAGAACATAAAATATATTTAAAAAAAATCAACTTATAAAAGTTGCCTAGATATGGTCAAGATAAACATTCTTACCTCTGACCATGTTTCATCACGATTGAGTCATAAGTAAAGCTTCTATAGTGGTCATGTGGGTTTTCTACGATTTGACATGGTGATCTTAATTTTGGACACACGTGACCCAGATTCAAACGAAGACTAAATATTGACAAGATAATCATTCTATTCAAGTTTCATCAAGATAGAGTTGTAAATGTGGACTCTATAGTGGTAAAAAGGGTTTTCTGTGATTTGATCTAGTTTTTACACAAACGTGACCCAGATTCAAAATCACACTAAATATTGCCATTCTAATTGAGTTTCAAGATTTGAAAAAATAACTCTTTGGATTGCATCAAAATCCACATTCTTCACCACCTGATAAACAACGAAAAATAGAAAAAAAAATAAAAAAAATATACAACATATTTCATGTCTCACCATGGTTGACTCTGTATGCGCCACAACTATCTGATGAATTCCAATAGCTCCCCAGTCTTCCAGACTTAACACAAACGCCAGCTCACCGATCTGCTTGCGTTGGCTGGAAAGTTAAACAAGTCTTCAAACAGTCATTCAAAGGCATGGAAACAGATAAAACATTAAAATTAAAGTTAATGTAGCCAGGCTGAGGAATCCTGAACATGTTTATGGTTCTATGTTTGGGTAACACTGACCTGTTAATCCATTTAACAAATATCTTTATGTATTTATTTGGAAAATAAACATAGCAAAGTTTATCCAACAGGGAAATGGTCAGTGTAGGGTTGCAGAAAAAAAACGATGTTCAAAAATTTAAAATGTTCACCTAATTAAAGACAATTACAATTTTCAGTTGTGATGAACATTTAAAGTTAGTATCTTATACAATTGCTAAATATAAGATTAAAGCATTATTATTTATAATTATAACAGTAAACATAATATAGTTGATTTTATAAGTACAATGATAATTATTCTAAATCATTCCCATTAATATTTTGATACACTTTTTGAAGGATTCCTATGGATTTATTTAAGCATGAGATTGTTATCCAATTTGAAGTTTCCTCCACACATACTTTAAATTTAATATTTATCTATTCTATCCATAAATACCTTTCTGTTGAAATTATTGGCACTTTGTTGCTAAACAACTGTTTCCAACCACTGTTTCCAGAATTATTCTGTAGAAAAAAACACATACAAAATTAGCATAAGTATTTTCTTTATCTCCTCAGAGGGAACTTATACAGATATATAAGGAATATAACATAACTGTGGTGTTGCAAGAGTTGATTGTATGATGTTGTAGTCCCATGAGCATAAAGGGAGAGTTGAATCACAAGTGTTGGGCGCGTGGCCAAGTCACTTTAACACTATCGATCTGTCATAAAAAAAAACATTTTTATCAAAAAAATCAAAAAAATCTGATATAATATATACAAGGTAGGTATCTCTTGACACAGGAAAATCCCCTCCATCAACATTTTGAGCGATTAATTGACTAAATGGCGGTCAATTTACGTAAACTTTGTACCATTTTGTTAGGAAAAGTTGCCTCGTGACGAAAAATGACCAAAAACGGCAACTTGCCAACATAAACTACAAGAAAACACTTGTGGAACTCATTGAAATGCTAAGTCGGCGATCGGAAGACCGATGTCCAGTGCCGATTTTTACCAGAGTAAAACTATCGAAATACCCCAGCTACCGAACATAATCTGCATAAGTACAATAAACAAATACGAGTTTATCAACTAACAACACAGATTTGTCCTTTTGTTTGCGTTATAACTTCAAAATCGCTGTAAATCGGGAATTGTTTATCGGCAATNCGTACGCGTTATTATTAATTATATATAACAGTGAAAGGTTGAGTATATTGCATACATTGCGACTCGGAATTATAATAAATTTACTATATAATAACGCATTTCGTTTTAGCGATACGTTTTGATTATTTGTTTGTTTTTTTTTGCACGCATGCGTCTTTTTGCTTTGATTTTTTTTCTTTATATTCGTCCACATGGACTTCGGTCTTGTAGCTGTTATAGCTTAATACAGTATAAAATCTAATATTGCCTAACACGTTTGCGCCTTTTTGTACTAAATGTTGTCCTTTTTCAAAGTACGGATCAATCCTTTTTGNTTCGGCCTTGTAGCTGTTGTAGCTTAATACAGTATAAAATCTAATATTACCTAACACGTTTGCGCCTTTTTGTACTAATATGTTGTCCTTTTTCAAAGTACGGATCAATCCATTTTGCTTGTTAACCTTTATCACAAAACAAAATTAGCATCTAAAACACTGTCTGATCTGTTTCTAATAATATGATTACTGTTATTATATAGATATCTCGAAATGATTATGAACTTGCATTACTGGTAATAAAAAGGGGAATATGACTTATGAGGACGCGAGTTAATTAATATATGTCATAATAAGTTTAATGTTTCTCTAGACGACCATTTCCCATCAAAACGAGCATTAATTAAAATGAGCATTGCCATAGATATAAGAAATAGTCTTCAATTTACCCTTGTTTATCGATGAATAAACATCGATTCGGATATCTGATGATTGGGAGTTAAACAAATATAATATTGTCAAAATGATATGTTTAGAATTTTATTCCGGAATAAAAATAAATATCATGTGCGTGTTTGCCGTATCAACAGCGTTCAATACACCAACATTTACCAGACGGGGTGTTATGAAGTAAATGCGAGGAAGATGTGATAACATTCAACATTTGTTTACATGAACGAACATCAGAGAAAAAAAAGAAAATGAAAAGGGGGAGTAAAGAAAGTGTTCACAATAAACAAACAAAACAAAATTTAAAAGAAAACATTATTTAAGTAGGCTGTGTTCAAGTTGTCACTTCAATCGCTTTTTTTCGAGTATCGTAAAAAGCTCTTTTATTCTCTGTCGATATGAAAATTTATTAAAATCATGTAAGAATGATAAGGAATGTGTGCGAATCTCTTAAATCTCTTAAATCTTACAAAAGCCCCTACAACAAATGACATAATTAATGTATACATTATGTTTTAAACGCGTAAGTGCATGCAATTATATTAGAGACTCTGTGGTTATAACTTGTTGTATGATAATGAACCTTAATTATGTTGTTAAGATATAAACATGTATACAACCAGTAATCATGTCAATGGGAGACCAGTCCTACAATCACATATAAAGAGATAAGAAAGGTTATCGTTCTTAGCCAATCAGAAAATTAAAATCAGTTGAATTAACGTGCATTGTATCCAATGCTAAAATCTCAGACTGATGATTTTTTTAATAAGAACTATCTACTGAGGGACCAATCGTNCCAGTCCTACAATCACATATAAAGAGATAAGAAAAGTAATCGTTCTTAGCCAATCAGAAAATAATTAAAATCAGTTGAATTTACGTACATCGTATCCAATGCTAAAATCTCAGACTGATGATGTTTTTAAATAAGAACTATTTACTGAGGGACCAATCGTATCGGACCGAGCTTTTTTGACATCTACCATCGTTCTTCATATAACCAGGCATAGCACGTAGGTTCGACGTATTGTGATACATAAGATATAGTGCATAGCAATACAAATATTTTGACAAGCTTCATTGTTGTTTTATATTAAACGTTCTGTAATCATTATAAGAAAAAGGGCAAAGTATAACTTTCATTACAAATATTGACATTGCCAAGTTGTTGTATTAGTTCTTTCAAGACTAAACTAATGAATATTGCGCTATACATGGGCCAGCAGACATACAAGTTTGACAGATGGTATAAGTGTCGTATCGGCTAGCTTATTTATGTTCTGGTGTGTTTTTGTTTGGAGGCCATTTAAAGACACAAATAAGCCAACACGACAAATTCGAGGCGACAGCAAACCTTATTGGTGCACGAACGAGGGACTTTGCATTGCCATTGTTACAATCAGATATTCTTGTTACTGTCCGAGCACTTGTCCAGACAATAAAACATTCAACAAAACTCAATCCATGAACAAAGATTTTACTGGGGTCACTAGCTTCGAAATGCCAAAGCAAAGAATTGAAGCCGTAAACAGTTTTAAAAACTTACGTGTGAAACTAACATTATTATCATCGTAACAATAGCATGTCTAATTAAACATAAATACTCGTAGACGAGAATACCTATTCAATTTAAATACACATTTGTTAATGAATGATTTAAATTTCACGAGGACAACTGGGAATACATCACTGCCGTAATAGATGGGGGTAAACGGTCATATTCTATGGTTTTATTTGATAAGGCGCTCGTAATAATTATCAATAATACTCAATCCGAAATATGTACCGAGCAGATGCCGTTCTATTGCCTATATATCACTCGTTTTGAGATCAAATTAAAAAGATCAATCAAATTTTGCAATTGTCGGAACTTACATAATTTTTAACGGAAAGGATTGGTAGATTGTTAATAATATTTATATAAAAAAATGCGCGCATCAAATTAGCAACTTATCAAACAGTGTAGTTTATCCAGAGGGCAACTGACCTGCGTCATTTGAAAATTTATCTTATGCAATATGCATCCAGGGTTGCTCCACGCTGTTTCGTCAGGAGTTACCCTGTCCGTTATCAAGTCCAACATTATTTCTGGTCTAATTTGCGGACAGGGTAGCTCGTGACTTGAATGTGCGGAGGCGCAGAATGGTATTGACATATGCTGGTCACATATGAAATAAGACCCATTTTAACATGATGCAGCTCAGCTAAATTGTGTGTGATAATGAAGCTTATATTTCCTCTTCAGCCTGTATAATGTTCTCGTGAAACATTTGTATTCACCGATACCTATTAGCGCATTTCGTAATCTTTCAAACATGCCAGTTGTTTGCCTTATAAATATCACGTTGTCAGTTCGCAATTTGCCTGAAAGATAGTATCGTTCGATCAATAAGACACACAACAAACTGTTAAGAATGCGATACTGTTAATTAAAAGCACTCCTTTTGCTGAATGGTTACCCCCATTAAAGCCCTAGTTAAGATGCCGACGAATACAAAACGTGAACCCTGATTGCTAAAACTGTTGCGATATCATCATATCTTATTTCCCGAGAACGCATTTGTAATAATGTCTGTAAATGATAAATCGATTGAAAATGACAGGTGAACAGAAAAAAGCATCAGATGCGCAGTTTTTGTTTTCTTTCCGTAAATATTTGATTAAGACTTAATTGACATGTTTTGAAGTCAAGTCTCATTTTCATAGACTGTCATCGCATCGGATGCGCAGATGTGTGTTCTTCAGTCAACCAAAAATTGCTTTGATATAAATGACATGTGTTACAAGCATAGGTCATTTTACTGAATTTGATTCAACTTACATCGCATAGGATGCGCAGATGCGAGTTATTCCGTCAACCAATATTTGATGTTATATAAGTGTCATGTGTTACAGATATAGGTCATTTTCCTGAGTTTTATTTAACTTACATCGCATCGGATGCGTAAATCCATTTCCTTCTGTAAATACATATTTGCTTCAAATATAATTGGCATGTAATGCATTTGAGTTTCCGTTTCACAGTTTGATTTCACGTAGCTCTGATGTTAATACCTCCGTTTTATCATGTGCAAATAATTTAAACAAAATTTATGGTTTTTAAACGAAAACATAAAAAATAGTGTCATAGAGCATTATTTGCCCTGTAAAGTTCACTTCCTTATACTGTATTATTGTATCATTGGGGGATATGTTGGCTATATTGAAGTCAAGAGCCTCATTGAGTTATATGTTGGCTATATTGAAGCCAAGAGCCTCATTGAGGTAAATGTTGGCTTTATTGAAGCTAAGAGCCTCATTGAGGTATATGTTGGCTCTATTGAAGCCAGCAGCCTTTTTGAGGTATATGTTGGCTATATTGAAGCTAAGAGCCTCATTAAGGTATATGTTGGCTATATTGAAGACAAGAGCCTCATTGAGGTATATGTTGGCTATATTGAAGCCAAGAGCCTCATTGAGGTATATGTTGGCTATATTGAAGCCAAGATCCTCATTGAGGTATATGTTGGCTATATTGAAGGCAAGAGCCTCATTGAGGTATATGTTGGCTATATTGAAGCCAAGAGCCTCATTGAGGAAAATGTTGGTAACATTAAAGCCAGGAGCCTAATTGAGGCATAGGTTGGCCATATTGAAGCCAAGAGCCTTATTGAGGTATATGTTGGCTATATTGAAGCCAAGAGCCTCATTGAGGTATATGTTGGTCATATTGAAGCCAAGAGCCTTATTGAGGTATATGTTTGCTATATTGAAGCCAAGAGCCTCATTGAGGTATATGTTGGCAATATTGAAGACAAGAGCCTCATTGAGGTATATGTTGGCTATAATGAAGACAAGAGCCTCATTGAGGTATAAGTTGGCTATATTGAAGCCAAGAGCCTTATTGAGGTATATGTTGGCTATGTTGAAGCCAAGAGCCTAATTGAGGTATATGTTGGCTATATTGAAGCCAAGATCCTCATTGAGGTATATGTTGGCTATATTGAAGCCAAGAGCCTCATTGAAGTATATGCTGGCTATATTGAGGCTAGGAGCCTCATCGAGGAAAATGTTGGTAACATTGAAGCCAGGAGCCTAATTGAGGCATAGGATAGCTTCATTGAAGCCCAGAGCCACGTTGAGGCATAATCTGATTTTTGATGACGTTGGGTCAGGAATGAATGTCGCTTAACTAACCATATATATATCACTTTTATAGAAACTTTAAACGTAGAACCATCATATATATTATTAAGTTTTGTAGTTTGATAATTTTTTATGCTTTTGTCATCATATTATGATTTCAGCATATGTGCTAGAAATTGAGAGAGCGGTCCTGGCTTGGAGAATGCTTTTTTCTTTGACATGAACATATGAAATTCTACAACAGAAGTTTTGACATTACCATCAATACTACTTTACCGTTTGTGTTGTGTTAAACGAACAGTTTTTTGCTATAATGCATGAACACCCTTCTCTGAGTTGTGTGAATTTGTATATTAATCATGTCGTATTATTGCCGTGTGTGAAACCTGAGGCGCAGAACTGAAAATAAATGAACTTTGTTCTATATGAACATTACGTTAATTCATTGAAATGTCCTTTGAAATTATAACAGGGATTACAATTAAAAAAAAAAAAATAATAATTCAGTGAACGTACAATTTAAATGTATAAGATTAGCATGTGACGATACACAGTTTTAAACAAACTCTGTTGGATGTATCGGTTGCGAGTAATGTTGAACATTTTATGTTTAAAAACTTGGTGGTGAAACCATTTTGTACGCCAGTTCCTCTTCAACAATACGCTGTTAGAACGATTGTATTAGTGATTAATTTGATAATCTGTAACAACTGCTGTATAATTGTTGCAAATGCAGCGTTATGCTATTTTCTTTGATTCTGATCAAATATGTACTTCTTACAAATTTTTGCTGACAATTTTACATTTCTGCATCAAAAATTTACATACGCAATACTGCGTACTATCCTTACATTTCTTTAGGATATACTTGTACAATAAAAACGACACAGCATGGCATTATTTTTTAAAGCCACTACGTATATTGCCATTTTATTATAGAATATGAAACAGAAAAGCTTGTCAATAAAACGGAACTGCCTGCTCTTTGTGTCAATTAATTTATGGACGATGTAAATCTAAACGTATGACTCTAATTGCTGTCTTTTAAATGCAAGTATATAGATATAGATATATGTTTATTTATAATATTTATTTGTTATTAACAAACACAGTCATAATATAGTACAATTTGCAAATAAGTACATTGAGCACTGAGACACATGATTCCATAAGTCAATGTTTATTAACATGTTGTGTAATATTAAGTCGTGACAATATTAAACTCTATGTATTTAGGTGGTTGTTTAGTTCTTTTTAAATTATGGGCTATTTTATTTGAGGATGTATCAATAAGATATTTGATGCAAATGCACAGTTATATATGTTCTAATATTACAATTGTAAAAGTGCGTCCAATGAAGATGTATTTAATGTGTTTAAACGACCTTCTAAATATTAACATAAACAAAATAAATAGAACCTGACAGCCGTCATTTTCTCAGCCGAATAACACATCACTGTAACCTATGCAACAAATTTATCGCGTGCTCTGTTGGTGTTTCCTTAAAATATCCAGCTATTATTTATCTTGGGATCAGTGATATTTAACCACATGATGTAAATATATAGTCTTTAAGTCATTGAAGGACCTGTATTATCGGCGCCTGCATTACATGTGTTCACTGTGTTTTCCTGTTTAAGAATTTGGTGATGTCAATGTTGCCAAAGATATCGATGGTATGCTTGGAAGAAAGAGTATGTGGCATGATGTTTACGCTCATTTGTTTCTTTGTTTACATTAAATGAATAGAAGTAATGATTATAGACGTATAACTGTTATTCCATGACTTTGCATGTAATATTAATATCAGTGTTATTCTGCAACTAAATATATAAATGGAAGGACACAATATCCACAAGCAAGGTGCATTTTGATAAAAATAACTGAAGGAAAACAAACTTTCAGTTGCATTACATATCAGTTTATTGCATAGTGTGAACGTTTTCAATTTGTAGTTTGGACTATATCCACACATTATTTTCAAAAAGTTTGACATTATCTATTAAGGAACACAACGTTCTAAGAAATAATTAATTTTCAAGCATATATCAATGCGGTGTAGTAGAGTATTAAACTGTTGAATGATCTTTGTGATAGAGTATATCATTACTTTCAAACATTTGTATTCAAAATGTGTCAATATAGATGATACAAATCAAATAATGACTACGTATTTAATTAGCAAATTCGACAAAGACCTTTTAAATATTTATTCTTAAAAAAACATGGATTTATTCCAGAATACTTAATACATACAAGTCTAAGATAACTTAATAAATGCGTCAAATTATTACGTTAATATACTGATCAAAATCAAGGAAATAATACAAATATGCACCTAGCTCACAACTGCTGCAGATTCAATTTTGTTTGCAGTTTGGTTTATTTGCTGAACGTGTGTTCATTCACGTACATGGGGTCATCTATATTGTACAATATGTTGAGTAATGTTTTTTTTCATATGCAAACATTTGTCAATTGATTTAATAAATCCATGCCAAATATTTGTACTGTAAGCGTATCCTTTTTTTAAATACTTTATAAGTATATCCCATTTCTATAAGTGACCGATTTTCCTGTTAAACCTTATTATGGCAGTACAATGTTTTGTTCGCACGTTTAAACAGAATTATTGACAGAGATGCCCTTGCTACGTGACGTGCGGCGATTTATCAGTTAATGAGATATTAGAATGAACCATACGGAAATTAGTCCGTTTTCGATAACAGGTTTGGCTAATTTTTCTCAGCTACAGTGACAGAAAAACTTCCGTTGAAAGGACTTTAGATATTGTTGCAGACATGGGCTCGCGTGTTAATGTCTGTAGTGAATGTATTAAGTTACATGAAAGCTGGCACAGTGTGTTGTCGTTTGTAGAGATATATCATTAAACTCACTGTTTATGACAAATTCGAACGTTCCAAGACAAACTCAGTTATATTAACTATTTGTTATTGTTCATTTGTGTTGATATGTTTTGTGGTAAAATGAATATCAGACATCGGTATTTATAAACTTTGCTACTCAGCACAGTTGAATGTAATGGCTCATTCTTTTAATTCTATTCATGCACACATTATGTTCACTATCATATTATACTGTCATAATATCTTGTCTTTGCGATCTCTAAATGCTTCTTTTTGTATGGTGCAGTTTATACATTGTAAATGGGCTCTACATTGAAATATAAAAAGTAACTCATATGAAAATGGTTTGCTTGTGGGATTGTTTTTGGTTATTTTTTAACTTATTTTCAATTAGTAAATTTATGTTTATGTTATAACTAGACTATTTTGCAAAATGACAATATCGATTATGTCCGCAACCAAATAGTGCACGAAGTCTTAAACAAATGTTTCTACCTGACACTGAAATAAAAGGTATGAGTCCTAGAGAATATAAGGTTATAAGGTAAGGGTCTTTGTTTATTGACATTTATCTAATGACCAAAAGAACGGTTTATATTGCGAGGCTTTCCGAACGTTGTAAGCCTTTCGGAGACGAGTCAGAAAAATTCAGGTACACGGAGACACTAGCCAAATATTATTTCTAAAACCATATTTGATATGTTTTTTATTTAAATATATATACGATTTGTTGCTAAAACATAATATCAAAACAACGCACTTA
Organism: Dreissena rostriformis; assembly: GCA_007657795.1. Classification (NCBI taxonomy): domain Eukaryota; kingdom Metazoa; phylum Mollusca; class Bivalvia; order Myida; family Dreissenidae; genus Dreissena; species Dreissena rostriformis. The sequence continues at coordinate 36,518 of VMBQ01006099.1, read as the reverse complement.
ATTAACTGAGTATATCATTGCGTATTTTGTAGTTCTTTCGACACACATAATTGTCCTTATTTGTTTCATGCAAAAACAGGTTAAGAAAAACAAAATATCGCTTTATGCCTCGATTTGATCAAGATGCCAAATGTTATACATTCCAATAGCAATTTCGTTTCAATATAAATGCAGGATCGATGTTCACCCTTTTTGTTTATAACCGTCTTGAAACCATTCTTTGGAAAACAGTATCAAAGGCCGTGTGTCACACTTGCTCAATGACATAACAAAACATATATATATTTTTCATCGAATATCTATCTCTTTCTCTACTAACCAAAGTGTCGGGTTTGTTTTAGGTGTAATTAACGCATCGATTGTCGTCATATTCTAGTTTCCATGATGAGTACATTATAATTCGCATGCGACAAAATCAACAAATTTTAACCACATTATTATATGTTTCAATTTTAACATGTGGTGAAAATGGGTTATTATTTGTGTAAAGACTTTCTTAGATCAACTACCATGGGAACGTATTATTCATCAAAGGCATTGTCCTTCATAGTTATGCCAGTTTCTGTCGAATAGAAAATCAAAATTTTACCAAAATGAGATTAAAGATTGAACTCTCTTTTTTAAATATAGGTCACTCTGTTCTAAGAATTAAGCCTGTGCCAGGGGTTTTCAACACACAGGGTTCTAATCCCGTCCTATAATTCCAACAATTTTATTTAATTAACATTATGATAATTTATGTAAAACAGACACACACAAAAGCACGAGCCTTGGCGAGTACTTTTTTGTTTTCGTGCCGAGCATGATAAACCTGATCTATAATAAACACTAACCTTTTTTCTATTTATTCGACTTTTTATTCAGTTAACCTTTTTATTTAAACAAAATTAGTATAACTGGATAATTTCGCTTGATTTATGACGTCATTTTGTCGAAAAAATGACGTCATTTCATGCAGTGGTTTATATCTGATATTCAATCAACCGAATTTGCTGTAAAAGTGGGATAAAATATATGAAACACAAAGTTTATTTTTCTAAAAATCATTTCGTGGTGTATAAATAAGAATATATAATTAGCAAAATACGGGAGAATTTAGAAATAAATATAATTAAATTTTAAAAAAGGAACTTCATGTTATGAGCCATATTTTAGATGATGCTTATAAATCAGATGCTCAAATAAATCCTATAATGGTCTAAACATATTTCTAGAAACGCTGCAGTCATCAACATTTTGTGAAAAGTTTCTGTGAGGAAACCATATACAGACCTGTTTATGGTCACATATATTTGTGTTTTAATAAAAACATTTATGCAATCTTATCAGGGTCTTTCATAGAACATCATTAAACAAATTGAAGCATTATAACTGTCAACAGGCTTTGGGTAATTAACACTGAATCTTGAAATGATAAGAAAATAAAACAACTTAGTATCTGGCTCGTAATACAAGCTATTGCAACACATCATGGTAATGGTTCATGTTTTGGGGCAAAGGCGAAGAGATAGCAAGTGTCATCAAAACATTAATCACCGTGATTTCAAAATATAGATCGTTCTGAAAAAAGTGTGGAATATCCGTTTAAAATACTGTTGGCATACCCATTATAACCGAACCAGACATTGTTTATTGTATTTTGGGACCCAATAACTTATACCCCTGTGTTTGCCTCAGCACAATCATCCGTTACCACCTCCGTACATGTGCGTGTTTTATCCAATAAGAACATGTACATGCAGTTAGTTAGAGAGATTGCATTTTGTAAGAGTAACACACATTCGGAAAAAATTTTTAATCGGTCTTCAAGATGGTGGCCAGAAGTAGAAAACAGTGCTCGTAAGCATTAGAGGTGTTGTCCCACGATTTGTTATTTTCAATTCATCGCTTGAAAATAGTTTGTGGTTTCGTTTATGCTTTCTTTTTGAAACATTAAACGGGCAAACACCAGTGAATAAAACTGGGTTCACCGTCTTGGAACGCTCAATGACAAGCACATTATAGGAGGTTTAAATCGATTTAGGGGCACCCCAAACTACGAAGTTGTTCAGATTTTTTGTCATTAACCATTAACACGTAAATAAAATGTAACATCGCAGCATCGAACTTAATATCAAAATGCAATAAATATGAATGAAAGAATCTGCTTCCATTTTATCCCATTTTAATGGCTCAATTTGCATACCAGAGCCCCTGAACTCTAACTTTCCGAAGCGCGATACAATGACAACAATAATATCAAATACATCTCGTTATTAAGTAGTAAGCTTAAAAGATGAAACATCATATATTCAGATCATTTGTATATGGTTTAAGGTCTAAGCCACAATATTGGTTGTAAAAAGCTTAATTTTATTATTTGTTTAATATAAAACTAACGTATATATGTGACCCACATGTTTGTGCCATTTATTGACCCAAAAGGCATAATTTAAACGTATTGTGCAGAAGATCAAAATTCGTTACACAGCTAATATTATTGTTGTATCCTGTGTTTTCAGAAAAACAAAGATGCTTACCTATTTTGCTATATCAATAAATGACACCCAGGGTATGGTCAGTGTTTACTCCACAAAAATCACATACTCAAAGGACTACTATACGATGTTACATATCCAATATAAAACCCGTTAACCTTATAGATTTAGAGAGATTATTTTGATTATAGTTGATATTGAAATGGCATAGAATTTCTTAATTAAAGCAAGGGGCATTGGTGAAGTAGTTTTTCACGTAGGATGGTAAAAAACAAACCTGAAGAACTTCATAAACAGTTGAGTTCCGCAAAAGTTTCTGTTAACATAGAGACAGACACGTAGAAAGACAAACATACATACTTACAGACGGACAATCGTCCACGGGGATTTCAGTAAACCCCTTTTATTCGTATAATTAGCTCTTGTTAAACGTTTTAGTTGAGGATCCCATGGGGAAGCCGAACACTCAGATATTATAAGAATACATCCATATCGTGCACACTATATACCGATTAATTTTGATTAGTAAATACTTATACAAATAAGAAAAAAACAAACTCGTGCTAACAATAAATAATGTACGGTATATATTATCAAAGTTTAGAATCAGCTTCGGAGTTCAACGGAAATTTGATGAGGGTCAGGTGAAATCTATCGTCTAATACGTCATGATATGTAATAATTTTAGCACTACTATTATTTTGCATAATTACAACGTTGTTATTATAAAAAGGAAAAACCATTTTTTAGTTACCAAATCTGTACTATTTTAAAGACGATATGATACTTCAGTGTAAGGTGACTCCGTTTTGATCATGTATACAAACCAACATCGTTGAATTATGTTTTTTTTACCGATAATAGTAATAAATGATCTTACCCGTGTAGTCATACAAGAGTGACATACAAATAGAATTTAGCATGACTTGTTCTCCGTATTATAATAGAAAATGCGAGGTTAATTTTTCATAAAGACTTTTTTAGCGATGCTTACAAACCAAGACCAGGCTTATGCATCAGGTTTTCGTGTCGAGCAAATAACAATTTTTCCATTCTAAACTTATATTTATTTTATTAATTCCATCATTTGTGCATGTTCTCGTTCTTCGCTACAAAAGAACAATTAGTCCTGTCGATTTGTGCAGATGTTTACCAGAATTGTTCAAGATGTGATAAAAGCATAAAAATTTGCAGAAAACTAGCTAAGAGCATACTGAACAATATCAGATATGGATCCACTCTCAAAAATGTGCATACAGGGGTATGGCGGCCATTTTAAAATGGCGGCCGTCAAATTTCCAAATTACTTACTTAGTAGGGTCAATTTACACTTTGACCCCCAAAAAATTCCTACAAAAGGTATTTTAAGTGATCCTGGTAATGTAGAAGGTCCTTAAAACATATCAAAAGTTTACCAAAATCGGACCTCCTGAAAGTTGTATTTTTTAAGATGGCCGCCAATTTGGCCGCAAAGACCTATAAATGATCATAACTTTGTAACCATCCAATCGAATTTGATGAATTTAGTGTCTATACCTAGGTTTCAACGGTCAAAGAACACATAATGATCAACAGACATTGTTTAAGTATAATATAGTAAACACAAATCCAACATCGCGTTGATGGCCGCCAAGATGGCCGCCAACACCTATTTACAGTGGGGTTAGGGATTTTGTTACGCAAAAAAGGGGTTGCTTAGAGAAGAATATTATTGGTGAATTAATCTCTAACAATCCGTTTTTTTAAGGGGTTAATCTCTAACAATCCCGTCTAGGGGTTTTTAGGGATTTTTTGGGTTGAAAACGGATTATTTGGGATTATTAGGGCTAAATAGGGATGCTAGCACTCTGCGCATGCGTACGGGTTAAAAGGCGGAGTTTAGAATGTGAGCATTTGCTAGTACTGCGCATGCGTAGGGCTGAAAAGGCGGAGTTATTAACGCGAGCTGTAACTTCGCGATAACTCCGCCTTTTCAGCCCTACGCATGCGCATAACTTTAATGTATTAAAGCAAAAATCTATAAATAAACAAAGATTGGAAACATCTATTTCGACCAATAGAAAATATCAGGTATTAGCGCAACGAAAACGAGATCAGTATTACGTAACATCAATCGAGTAGTCTCACTCTGTTATCTGACGTTATAATTCGCTTCTGCAGCGTGTCTGCCCGTTTGATTACAATACAGAAAATTTCATTATTTCGCACAATAGAACTGAAAACATTTGAAACATGAAAATGTTTCGATATTTATAGCAGCGTTGATAAATTAAATGTGATTTAAATAATAAAAGTCTATCTATCTATCAATTGCCTTAAACTTAATTATTTCTTCTGGAAATAATTAATAAAGTATAAGTATAAAGGTGATATCAAAAACTATAGTCTATAACTTTATGCTTTTAACTTTAATATTTTTGCGGGTATTAAATTACAATACTTTGAGAGTTTATAGGCCGAGTTAGACTTTTTAAAAGTATATACTAGATACATCTGATGTACATTTTAAAGGTAATATAAAAATGTACAAGACTAAGATTTTTATTTTATTTTAAAGACCCATTACTACTCAAAATCAACGACAATTTCGAACAATATTTCGCAAAATAAAGTTAAACAAATAACAATCAGTGTTCCTTATAGCAATTGCCGAAATTTACAACGCCAGATTAGGTATGGTAACATAGATGTTTGTAGATACAAAATATTATTTTTTTAATTTTATTTTTGTTGTATAATTAATTGTATTTAACGATATCTATTCATGCGACACATGAACACTAACATGGTACCATTTTAGTGTTCGGGTGTCGTATGACTAGATATGTTTGCGGGAAATTAAAATGGAATTATTTGTGTCACACAAAAATAAAAACGAGCATTTTGTATCTACAAAAATCTATGTTACCAGACCACATCAGGCGTTGAAATTTCGGCAATTGCTATAAGGAACGCTGATTTTAATAATTTAACTTTATTTTGCGAAATAGTGTACGAAATTTTCGTAGATTTTGAGTAGTAGTGGGTCTTTAACGTGAACAGTCTCGGAGATATGCGTTGCCGATGCAGATTTTCTTATTGAAATGTACATATCCGCCATTGCCTAAAACTTTACTATTTCTAAATAAACATTTCATGTTGGAGTATTTATAGGTACCGTAATTACGCTATGTTTTCGAACACTCAAAATTTTCTGACACCACTTTTTTTAGCCAAAATAATTATTTTGTGTGACACTTTATTTTCGGACATACGGGTTTAAGTCCATAATTGACGACTCTTCTTTATCTGATGACCCTACGATCATGGGGTTTTACAACGGGATTTAGGTCATTAAACCGATGCATACCTGAGGGCAAAGGAACATTTGCATTATTGGGTAAATAAACTTGTAAACCGGTAATACACAATGGTTTCGCCCGGAAGCATTAACAATGATATCGTAAATGTTAAACACCACTTTTGAACAACGGGATAACGTCAATTATGGCCAATTATTATAATCTTTAACAACTTTCTTTTGAAAATTAGCGTTATGCAAATTACCGGGAGTACAGCCAATTAAAAGTTCAATTATCTACTGTACTACTTAGCAGAAAGATACCTGTGACAAATACTAAATGCTCCAAAGCGTGATGAACCCTATTGCAAGTTTTACAAACAACTGAAGGTGTGAGACAACGACTAATGAACAAACAAAGTATTCATAGTTTGCAATTTTTTATTTTATTGCATAAATGACAGGTTTACACTAGAGAGTATCGGTACATCATATGCTCATCTTTGACATCGATGGTCAAAATTCAGCCTTGAAGTAACTTTCTGTAAAATAAATAAAGCATTTTAAATTATTTGAAATGCGATGCAAACATATATAAATTTTATTTATACTATAAGGCGTGGTATTGTACAAGCACGTGCTATTACCGCTAGTCGTTGATACAATGGACGCTATTTCGGACACGTCATTTCACCGGTATTTTGTGAGTATTTTTCGTATCTAAGTTTTCAATTAATTATATTTAAGGATCCGGAAACATAGAGTTATTACGGGAATACAAAAAGCCATGGCCGAAAATAAACTAATTTATATTAAACTGTTTTGGCGATGTTCTCTATATTTCATTAACTGATACGTTTCTTTATTAAATTTTCCAAATAAAGTGTAAATTTGAGATTAAACTATAAAACAGGAAAAACATATATTGATTTTGCTTTCGTTTTTTTTGGATAAATAATATTAGCAAGACAATAAACATTTTGAATACGCATCTCTTCAAGGGAGACCACGTACCCATTGTGGATTAATTATTTTAACTGTTAGGTCTGTGACACCACATGTCTACGATAAGATGAATGAAATCTCGCCACCGGGCGTGAACACCCAATAACGCTTGTCTTTGTTTATTGATAGATCTTTGATCTTCATCACACCTTTTTACTGTCAACAATTGGTGTTAACAAACTGTTTAAAATTGTTACTTATGAAAATTGAAATGCAAATGGTGAGCAATGTATTACTTATGGCGAGTTAATTATGAAAACAATAACCGTTAACAATTTTAAACGGTAGCAATTTAATTTCAGTACATGTTTATTTCATCATGTCCCTTTATAGAACTGATTTACACCGTATTTTTCTACAGCAACGTGATACCATTTGCTGCCATTGTAGACAGCTACAGCTCTCATCATTCAATATACATGTTCGCCATGTTAAACCCGTGTTTTAATAAGAGCGCGAAATTGTTGCTGTCGCCTGTCAATTTCCTCGCATTGAAAGCGTGCGTGTTGCAAAAGACCATGTGCTGTAACTAAATAAAGACGCGCAAATCAGTACATGTAGTATTTTAAAATGAAATTAATTACAAATAAAATGGATATAAATGAAATTTAATTTTAGGCGAAAACTATTCAACTTTTACTTTAACGTGGTTCGCTTGATAATTTAATACAATGCTCGTTGATACCAATGCATTTATGATAATAATTATGTTGTACATTCTTTGTTAGTCTCACACACAAAGAGACAGGTACAGGTTTATCTACTGAATNAGGCGGAAGTAGATGGTCTTATTGTCCCTTTCGGAGTAATGCAGGATCAAGATAAGCAAATCTGTATCCTCGCCCACCAATGTTGTGGTGCTACGACGGGATCGTTATACTGTTGCTTTAACAGTTTCAACGTCTGCATCCACCGAAGACAGAACGACATAGCATCCCATTTTTGTCAGAGTTGTGCTGAACAGAGCAACAATGCCGGCGTTGTTTCTGTCACGAGACAAAAAGTCTTCCTTTTTTACATGAGCATTTTGTTTCTTTGCTGAAACTCACAATATGATTCACGTTTGTTCCATCGTCTCCGGTGCGTTTTGTCTTTGTCATAAATACCGTCTTCGTAGCCATTGAACCCCACTGTCGCTTGTCCGTAATGCCTCTCTCTGACTCTACATAAGACTCGGCTATTGTGTTATATGAGTCGCCCTTCTCCATGCTCAACGATGGAACAAAGTGCCACTATCATGCATCTGTTTCATGAATACTGAGCGATCTGATGCGTATCTGCTGTATAAAGTATGTTTTTTGGCTTCAAAGAAGACAATACGACTGCAAGGGAAGGATCTCCAGATTTTGACACCACCAGTAAACGCTGGAACAGAGGAGCAGGATTAAAAGCACGGTCAGAAGCGATCTTAACAGCCAAGCTATTCCCAAGAGCTTTGACTCTGTATTTCCTCGTGATTTATAAGCAAAGACCGACTTTTATATGATATCCCTTATGATCGTTTTCCCAATCGCCTCAATTGCATGAACATTTACATCGGACCCAGCCACTATCCCATTGACGATGTTTCTCAGAGTAGGGTCAGCTGTGTATGGTGAGCAGGTTGTAATCTGTGTCTGCATTTTCTCCAGATCAGAAGAATCTCCTTTGATGCACGCCTCAGTTGATTCTTTGTGTTGTGGACTTGTACTATAGGTCAGGTCTGTGAAATCCTGCATAGGGTCCACAGGGTTTGCATTTCGTCGGTCATTCCACTGCAGCATAAAAAAAACATCATCAATATTTGCTCAATGACAAGATCACGCCCTAGCCCAGCCCAGCACTGATGGCTCCTACGAACAACGTGAAAACCAATACCAAACTTTTGATAAACGTCCGGGTGCGTTTCCTCTAGGTTGCTTATTTGCTGCAGATACATGCAGTTATAAGCAGATTGCAGGTAATGTACCCAGCTGCAGCAAATATGGATAGCAAATCGGACACTGCATGCTAATGCATCAGCAAACACCCAGTACGATTTGCTTTAATCAACACCCTTGAATTGGTAATCATAAGCTGATAATTCAGCCAAACTATTCTTGTCTTTGAAGTATGGGCAAGTTTATGTTTCTTCTTCTCTGTAGCCTGTCGAGTTTGATCAAAATCGCATAACATGTATCATCTGCTAGCGTCGCTTTGGCCCTAAGAATGGAAGAGTACAAATCCTTGGCATGAACCAGCAGTATCTTAATGTCTTGATCTTCCTGGGTCATTTCGGCTGTAAGCTGGCTGTGTATGCACTTTTCAACAAGAAGATGGTTCCGTGAAGCTCTCTGGACAGCTTTTCGTGTCACAATGTGCACAATTGAATTTTCTCCATAGACAGCATCAGCCTCAAGTATGCCTTTGAGAGCGGTTTCTTCCATGAGTGATCCTTTGCCCCCCCCCCGCAAGTTCATACGTTTATAAAGGCTTATGTTGACAGAATGCACGCTTTGTCCCAATTGTTCATATTAATCATGGGGAAGAATTTGACTGACAACAGCCCTGGGTACTGGCTTAGCTGATGCAAGAAACGCATCATCCCCAGCAAATTCAGTGTTGCCTGAAGCTGAAAAATATCGATCCTCTTGTCAATATCCAGAAATCGCGGCAGGTCCAAACTATGGCGTTTCACATAACAAGCATCCCTTCAAAAGTAATGGACTTGCGGTTCTTTGTATTGTGTGGTTGGACGTCATGTGAGATTTCTGTGTAACATAATAAACTTAAACTATGTCTTACAATCGTTATGTGTTCTTTGCCCCTTGAAACCTAGGTATAGACACCAAAATCATCTAAGTGGATAATTACATAGTTATGATCATTTATAGGTTTTGGTGGCGATCTTGGCGGCCATTTTGGGCGCCATGTTTGATTTGTGTGTAATATAAAAAACTTAAACAATGTCTGATGATCTAAATGTGTTCTTTGTCCCTTGAAACATATGTATATCCACCAAAATAATCAAATTTAAGTGTATATTTACATAGTTCATTAAAAGGTTTTGGAGGCCATGTTGGCGGCCAATTTAGATGCCATGTTGGATTTGTGTGTACTATTGTAAACTTACATAATGTCTGATGATCTTAATGTGTTCTTTGCCCTTTGAAACCTTTGTATAGCCACCAAAATAATCAAATTTGAGAAGATATTTACATACTTATGATCATTTATAGGTTTTGGTGGCAATCTTGGCGGCCATTTTGGACGCCATGTTGGATTTGTGTGTACTATTGTAAATTTTAACAATGTTTGATGATCTTTATGTGTTCTTTGCCCCTTGAAACCTAGGAATAGACACGAAATTCATCAAATTTGATTGTATAGTTACATAGTTATGATCATTAATAGGTATTGGTGGCCATCTTGAAAAAAACTTTCTGGAGGTCCGATTGTGGTAGACTTTTGATATGTTTTAAAGGACATTCTACTCTACCAGGATCAGTTAAAATACCTTTCGCAGCAGTTTGTGGGTGGTTGAAGGAATTTGGTTCATATAATGACCCTACTAACTAATAATTAAAAAAAAAAAAAAAAAAAATGCATTTTCTTTTTTTGCAATTTCGAAACATGTAATTTTCAAAATGGCCGCTATTTAAGATGGCTTTCCTATTTTTGCCAATTGAAGAAGTTTATTGATTGGGGATATTATTAGAGATATGAATATTAAATGTTATTTAAAAAGATGAACAAATATATTTGTAATGATTTTTTGAAGATTTTTTATAAACAAATTTTGGCTGCCAAAAACCGCCATTTTGATTTTTTTCAGATGGGTCCATATCCGAAATTGATTGTTATAACCTTAACTCCATTTCTGCAAAGTTTCATGCTTTTATCAGTTTCTTAACAATTTTCACACAAATCGACTGGACTAAATATTGTAAATTACACTGAACATTTAAATTACGTCATAAAAAAAACAAAAGACGTCACTTAACTGAGCGTATCTGTTAAGGTCAATAACGTTGTCGTGTATAAGATAAGGTGTCAACTTTTAAACATACATTTCTTTTATAAATGACAATAAAGTTGCTACCTAATCACTGACGTTGTTCAAAATTACGACTGTGTTCGTATAATGTTGTTTGATTTGCTTATTCGTGATTTCTAAAAACATTAAACCAAGGGCAATCCAAAGAAATACAACGCAACATTATATAAACATAATCATTGCTTAAAATGTGAGGTTTCAATATTCAGGTACACACGAAATGTGGTAGTTGACTTTTAATGTCGTTTTATTTTGCATTAGAAAAAATGGCTTTACAAATGAGAATACAATGCATGTATTGCGGATACAGTTAATAAAGTTTATCATTGATGCATTTAGTGTTTTAAGATTAAGGGACTGAACATAAATTTGATTTGAAGTATAATTGAGGGGATTTCATGAAGATAATTGCATAAAGAACCAAGCGCACCAGTTATTCACTTACGTTAATTGCGGCCACTTTTATTTTTGATAACCATGTTTTCATCTTAATTATGGTTGTGAAACTATATTTTTGTACTGTTTTTAGTTTCCTTGGCGCAATTACATTAATGTTCATTGATTCACTTCCGGAAGCCCCTCGGCGTTTGTTCATTAGTAAAGTCTTAAACATCCGTTGCACATTAAAAAACGTCGCTACTTTCTTCCGTTCAATGTCTTAAATTAGATTTTATATAATGAACATTTTATCGAGAAAAGTATGCATGCTGTTGTGCAGTATAAGTTATTTAGTGCTCATTAATATTGGTTCAAAATGTTGCCTAAAGATGAATCTATTTCTAAAGGAGAATTCTTGAGTAGGGGAAACTCTATAGGATAAGTAAGGAGGCAACAATATCTAGATAACTATTTATTGCAATACGCAAACAACAAAATATATGGTAGCACATTGCAATTCTACTGTATCGCAGTATTAATGATACTATCATATTTTGGATATAATTTCTGCGTTCTTTTTTTCTTTATGAGTATTATAACAGCGAAATTAAGCTACCACCAGACGGTGTGAGCAAAATATTTGAATTGGAAAAGGAAATGGTTCTAATAAATAGGAACACATTGACACATAGCATCATTACAATTGTTTTATCAGTTGTAAGTACCAGATTAATGTGCTGTGGTTTTACGTGCATGTTAAGAAAAAAACTTTTCTCAGTAAAGTATCACGATAAATATTTTCACGAACTCTTTCTCAATTTTATACCCGCACTATATTCTCATCGATGCGTAGTAATTTGGAAAACACTTACAACATTCCATCGCCATGTTTGAATGGATTGGATTTCCAACTAACCTTATGCTGGTTGCTCTACTGTTCTATTACCCTTTGACAGTATGTCTAGGACCATCATGTGTATGAGCTGTCTTGATCCGAACAGACACAATGTATTAACTAACTTTAACAGCTTGGTATACGCTATAAAATATATTCCAAGGTCATGGCAACCTTATGAAAATGCTTAATTGCTTTCATAAACAAGATAAACAAATTGAAATATGATCATTTGAAATGTACAACTGTTGAAGACAAACGATGGAAGAAAGTGTTGAACAGGATTAATGATATTTATTAATTATTTTGATCTAATCTAATCATTCCGAAATGTCGACTTTAATGGATTGGAAAACAAGCCTTGAAAATACAATGGGGGACATATTAACGACGAGCCTAATTGAGCCTAATGGAATTTGAATCAATATTTAAACAAGATCAAAAGCTCTATTGAGTGGCGGTTTCAATCAGTACCCTAGAGACCTTTTCTGAAAGTCAACTTTGCTCGATATAACTGAGGAAACTTAAAAACGCAAGTATAACAGCGGTAAGACGTAAAATGCAATGTTTTCCAATGGATTTTAAGACAGTATTACCATCTGTACGCAATAATAGTACTATTCACATTTCGAAATACTTATATTCACTTCTTTATGATCTCGATTTCAGATGCACGATGATATAACTGTATTCAGGAAATTAAAACATTCAAATTCAAATAGAAATTGAAAAAGGTCTCGAGTAAGTTATATGTTTCGTGTTTTGTGTAAGACCAAACAACCCTCCATAGATTAAGACCGTTACAATATTATCATTTTAGTAAATTCTCCTATAAAATGCCTTTCAAATAATAATTTGTTTAAGTTTTCGGTTTAGTACCTGGGGTCCAATTAAACATTTAAATATGTATAGTGAATCCATTATGAATTATGTGTACCCAAACATTTAACAGTTGTAGATTGCTACATGAAACCATAGTGTGAAACCGATTGTTCGCACTATGGATGCACATTGATTATCAAGTATATCTAATTATTTACTTATAATTATATACGTAGTTATATGTTGATATGATTTTATGTGTTTTCTTTTATTCAATAACGATTAACAGTCCAGGTTTATAAGAAAAAAATATGATTTTCAGTTGCACAATATCAATTGTTTTCATGTAAATATACATTCAGCACTTATTTTATTATTTCAAAGTGGCAAGTAAATTTTAAGTACTAACGTCATTTCTTTTTTGACGTATTTGTGTTGTTGCACCTTTTTTATATAACCTTGTTTATGACTTAATTTGACGTTTGAACACATTTACATAAGTATTTGATAAGTGGTGTACACGGATTATTTGTTATATTTGATATCCTCATGATAATAACACTTAACTTTTGTCAATTAAAACATTATCTTTTAAATTTGTCTGCATCCTATGAAACACGCGTTTATAGTGTTTTAACAAAGCCAATTGTAATCATTGCGGACGGATTCTTTTTTAAAGATCTGCAAACACTACAATCTCAATAAAATCATTCAACTCATGTACAGTGTGACTTTATTTTACGATTGCACATTAAAGGTCACGTTCAAATGACCTTCAAAACTAGAAATGTATGTAAGGCACAGTTTCGTCAAATATCATTGCCCTTTTCTGAGGATGGATAGCGATGTTTTATATTAATTTATTCATTTTCAAAATTCCGTCTGCGACTCGGACAAAGACGATATCAATACGGGAAACGTTACAATCATGTACTTGAGTACATGTCATTAGGAAAACATGTAGCTCCCTTTCATTTTAGATTTCCTCATATGCCTTTTCCCCTTTTTCTTAAGGTCATCTTTTAATTACATGTGATTTAAGGCTAATGACATGTCCACTGCTTGGGTGAATGTGTCCATTTAACTGTCGCAATATATATATATAGCTCAAAGGTAAAACTTTAAATACCATGCGGTTATTAAAAATGATGTTACATAATATATGTTTATCGCTTGTGTATCCTGTTTAAACGTGTTTAAATACTAAAAAAAAGGTTCCAAAATCTCGTTTGTTGTGTGCAGGTTTATTGGTGTTATTATGTTTTTATATAATGTCATATTGGCAACTGTATATTCATGCCTTTACAATAACTTAATGTAAGTTGTTAACTTTGTACGTCTTGTTTAGTGTAACGAACAAAGAAACAGTGTCTTGAATTTGACGCCAACTTTGTTGATTTTCAATTCAATATGTATATAATTACAAAATAATGTAAAATAATTACAATTTAATTTAATAATAATTATAAGGGAGGATGTTTTACACTTTAAGTAAATGATCGGCGTATATGTTTCCAATAACTGGGGTATGAACTTTTAAAACTCACAAGCCACCATGTGTCGTTCTTTGTTTATACAATGCTACGTTCTGTCAATATTTGTTAATTTGTATCAAAGAGATTAAATGAATGGTTCTCTGTATTACCAACGTGTCTAGATAAAAAATCGACCGACAAAGGTCATCTTTCTAGACGTAATTATATGTCTTACTATTAGAACAAAAAATCACACATGACGTGAATCTGAGCTAATTTAATAGCACATGCCTATGATCAGTTAATGCAAAAAAAGCGCACAATTTCGATTGAGTTGTTAAAATAAATAAATAATAAAAAAAAATGGAATAATCGTGTTAGTGTGATATAGCGATCTGCGAGTCAACAAAAAACAAAAGGGACATACTGGTACTATTTCGCTTTCCTGAGTATAATGTTTATTGGAACTTGTACTGGATTATACATTCTTGTGCCCACTAATTTACTGCTAGATCGTTCAACAAGGATGGCCACTGAACATCAAATTTTGATATCGGTTGCCTTATTTTGTATTCTATTTCCATAACATGTATTGTCAAATTAACTGCCTAATTTGTGTTATGTTTGGACATCGAACACATTTATATGATACGTATGTTTATGTAAAGCAGTTTTAATACAGTTAATAGATCTGTTTTCGCCTTATTTACTGATATAATAATGACTTGTGTCAAATTTTAGAATAGGCTGATTGTTTTCTCTTTAAATTCATTGTGTACTTTANAAGTGTGATATAACGAACTGCGAGTCAACATAAATCAAAAGGGACATACTGTTACTATTTCGCTCCCCTGAGTATAAAGTTTTTTGGAACTTGTACTGGATTATACATTCTTGTGCCCACTAATTTACTGCTAGACCGTTCAACAAGGGTGGCCACTGAACATCAAATTTTGATATCGGTTGCCTTATTTTGTATTCTATTTCCATAACATGTATTGTCAAATTAACTGCTTAATTTGTGTTATGTTTGGACATCGAACACATTTATATGATACGTATGTTTATGTGAAGCAGTTTTAATACAGTTAATAGATCTGTTTTCGCCTTATTTACTGATATATCAATGACATGTGTCAAATCTTAAAATAGGCTGATTGTTTTCTCTTTAAATTCATTGTGTCCTTTATTCCAGTCTCAGCATCCGGAAAAGGGAAATATATAATCATATAATGTATAACAAAAGTTGAAACTAATAAACAATACAATTGTCTGTAAAGACAGCTTGTTGTTGTTTCTTTAATGTATATTTTTTTATAAAGCCTACGTGTTACTTAGTCATCAAATGTTGCTATTGACATGTGAACGTATAGTCGAGTCCACAAAAAGGTCTTTTGATATGATGCAATCTGAGTGCTGCATCACCATATGTTACCCACATGCTTATTACAAATAAATTATTGTGCATCTTTTTGTGAACCCATACTCATTATACGTCATGTACTAGCAAACGTATAAAGAGTATGTGCTGCTGTAAAGTGATATTTTTTTACAAATTATGTAACAAAATAAATGGGCGGTTCATGAATAACAGATGTGTATCAAAAATATATTAGGTTAATATTTTTTTTTTTATAAAATACTTAATCGCTCGTTGTGACTAAGGTCACACAGTCCGTCACTCGCAGAAGCGGAGACACATAAGATATGTGTCTCTTTTTTAGATTATTATTATTGTTTTATTATTTTATGAGCGGTAATTTGACAATAATGGAACTTATAATACGATATTGCACTGCAATTAACAAACACATGTCTATTAATATGTCATATGATCACACAATGTTGCTGAATGTTGTAGTGATACAATAGTGCTTAAGTTTCAGCATTATTATTTTTATATCATTTAATTGAATTTCATCCTGTCTAATTTTAAACTAAAGATGTGTTTGTTCATAATGAAACAAGTATGTTAGAGATTTGGCACCAAGCAAATGAAAAGTATCGACCATGTCTACCGAAGGGCAACTTGGTACCTATGTGTTTCCTTTTACACTCGCCGAAAATGCAACTGGTTAATAAAACTGTTTGCCCTCCATTAGTATCACACTCTTTTTGTATTGATGCTCCTTATGAACGTTTAATTATATTAAAGCGATCTTAATCCTTATGTTTAGTAGTTAATTGCAAATTTGATATGTTATTAAATTTTACTTACTGACAGTGAGCGATTTATGTATTGTCCCTATACGAACGCATACCGAAAAATATATTTATGTCAGACAACGTAAAACATGAAACAATGTTCTTTTACATACCACAAATCAAATGTACATCAAACAAACCCATACCTTTAATGCATTATTACATGTAGAAAGACATACTTGTATATTGTTGAACAAGCAGTTTACAATATACTGAACTACCGAAAGACGTACAACAGTTTATTCAGACTTAAACAACAGAATGGTCATGTAAAAGACACATACACACAATCAAAGGCAACAGTAAGCAAGTTCTTAGTAAAAGGTAAGGACATTACAATTACAGTAGTATCTTTTGTCAAAATTCTCATAACAAAACATTGTTTGATTAATTTACATATATGAGAAGTAACCGATTAGTCATATAAACCTAATAACTTGTGGAATTTATATACAGAGTTATAAGCATAAACTTAACGCTTTAAACATTATTCTTAAATCAGTGAAATAGTGGCATAGGAAAATGAAACCCGATACACATTATGGCTAGTTATTTTATTTAATGCAAGCGACCATTTGCATTACCAGTACAGAAACAAACATACAACAAAAACTTTAAACATTAATCAATGAATAAAACCGGGATCTCTAAAACAACACAGCTTACAATACAATTATTCAATGCGTTGATTGCAGGTGGCGAATATCAAATGTGCATCAACGCAAATATTACTGTTTTGTTAACAAAATGGCAATACACATAACCCAATCGTATTCCAACTGATACTTGTCCTTTACCTGATTGGATAACATATTCAGGGACAGTTATTTCCGTTTGCTTTGTTACTTCAACACATTTAGTATAATTTGCCTATAAAAAGCGTTACACACGCATTATAGTGATACATCTTTTGATGGAATAGTATACATTTACGAGATCTGTATTACTCATACTTGCTTGACAGGTGTTTAAATATGATAAAAACTTCTTTTTTTACTACAATATCTGTTTTGTTTATATAGGGACAAGAAGTAAATTGTGGTTATTGTGCTAAACTGGAAGTCCCTTTCACATTGGCATAAATTATGAACACATTGTAAAGCTTGACAGCGATGAACATTTGCGATGGAATTACACTTTAGAAACGTTCTTTTCCATTCAGATGAAAACTCTATAACCTGTGGATATCTGACAACAAGAGATCGATTTACTTGTTGTCCTTAAAATGAAAATAAATTTTACGTCAGATCCCGTTAATGTAGCAATATAAAGAAGTGAAACTCCAGAAACTGCAGCAGTATTGCAATTCTATCATACACACCTTTGTAGCCCTTTATTTATGGCAAGGAACCAGTTGCCAAAACGGTACAGTACGGCACAAAACGAAACAACATATACACATAGTAGAATACAGCTTGGGTCACCGCCTTGGAACGGTCAATGCTTAGCAAATTAAGTTTTGTTTACATACAGCACATCTAATGTACATCATACAATTACAAAGCTTTTATGTATTATAATATTTATAAATTCAACAGTACATCATCACGTACCTAGGAAAAACATCATTACATTAGATACCATAGAACGGTCATGTAAAAGACATATATACTCAATCGACGGAAACAACTCTTACGTATTCGGTAGGCGGGAAGGATATTTAAATAAATCTGTACAGTATCATTTATTGTCAAAGTTCTCATAAGAAAAGCTTTTAAGATCAATATACATCATTAGTCATTGTCACATGAAACTCATTAGTTGTGGAATTTATATGCATAAACGTAAACATAAACTAAACGGTAAAGCATTTCTTTTCTACTCAGTACAAAAGGGAAATAAGAACATTTTTATTACACTGTAAAATATAATTTATTGTCAAAGTTTTCATAAAAAAAGCTTCTTGGATTTGTGTACATAGATTATAAATTCTAACGTGGAACTAATACGTTGTGGAATTTAGAAACAGAGGTGTAAACATACACTTAACGTTTGAACATTTCCTCGTTAATCAGAACAGCACTGGAATATATTCACAATCATTGGAACAATTAAACTCCAGAGACACTATCACTATTTATATTATTTAAAGCAAGCGACCGATTGCCTCAGCAATACAGAATATACTTACAGTATAAATATTAAACACAAAGTAATTTATTAAACTAGGATCGCGGCCTTGTGAAAGGACAATACAAGTCATTTAGGGTGTTAACCGGTTTAAAAGCTAGAATTGTGTTTGTTAGTCATTTAAAACACTTACAGCCTACACTATGATAATACTATTCGTTCATTTAAGGAAGGTATCAAATGCATATCAACGCATATATTACACAGTTCTTTTACCAAATAGAAATACAAATAAGCGTATCACATTCCGACAGATATTTGTCTTTGAACCGATTGGGTAACATATGCAAGGACGTTTTTTTTCGTTTGTTTGTTAATGCAAAATATTTTTTCTAATTTGCCTATTAGAAGCTTTACACGCGCTCAATCGTCTAACAAATTTCGATCGAAGATTATACATTTATTAGAAGATATGTGTTTTTATTTTGATATTTTAAATATAATAAAAACATTCTTTTTTTTTCTATGACAAGTTTTGTTTTGAATATGGTGGTTTCACTTAACTGTGAATAAGTCTTTTTCACATTGGCATAAATTATGAAAACTTTATTACGGTTTAAAGCGTCAAGCATTTGCGATGCAATTACACAGCATCAAATTGCCATTTCTTTTCCATTCAGATGTAAACGCTATTACCTGGTATATCTTACATTGAGCGATTGCTTTCATTCTTATTCCTACATGGACGCAAATGGAAAATTATATTTAACATGTCATAATAAACTCATGTAAAAACTCATAAATACGCAATCGGCGGCAACAACCTTTAAGTACCATGTAGGCGGAAAAGAACGAACATTTAATTAGTCTATACAGTATAATTTATTGTCAAAATTCTCATAATAAAAGCTTCTTGGATCAATAACACATTGATAAGTGTCACATGAAACTCATTAGTTGTGAAATTCATATCCAAAAGTTCAGACTTTGAACATATACTTTAAGTTAAAACATGTATACTCTAATGAGTACAACAGTGGAATATACATTCATATTCTCAATCAGTAAACAATGAAACTCCATGGAAATAAAAACTAGTTTTTGTATTCAAGAACACCGACCAAATGCCTTAACAAAACAGAAACAAAACGTAAAACAAAAACATGAAAAACAAAGAAATCAATACAACTATGATAGCCGCCTTACAACAGTCGATGCTAGCATTGATGGTTTAAAGCGATTCAAATGTTAGCATTGTATTGTTAGTCAGTGAAACAACAGCTTCCGAAAACGATTATATAAGTCGGTGATAAAAGTAACACATATTCGTTAAGAGCATATATTATACAGTTAATTTAATAAAAAAAAAATACAAATAATCTTATAGCAATCAAACTGATACCTGTCTTTAAACTGATTGGATAACATATGGGCCAGTTTTATCCGTAATCACAAATTAGGTTTTCTTCTATTTAAAGTAAATTTTGTTTTAGTTTTATTAATCTAAGTGGCAACAGTTATAGTTTTTGTTTATGAACAAATATATATGAATTAGGTGAAACATTAACATGATAGAGAATCAATTATAACAGTGAGCAACCGAACTGACTGATTCAAATTAAATACAAAAATGAAAAAACATCGGTGCGTGTAACGATGAACGTTTAAGTCACCGGTTTTTGTAATAGTTGCATTGGTCTATAACGACATTTTCTCCCATTATTAGTGAAAAACGACTTACTAGCTATCGGTTATTGAAATGGAGCATCGTGTTGGTTTTAGAAGAGCAATTTACGATAATGTTCAAATTGAAAAAAGATACGTTCGCGGGCAGGTTCTCAAACGATATTGACCGGCTAAATCTTTAAGATGTAAACGAAAAACCAACACTTTACTCGATCTTTGCTTTTATTTAATAGACTTATTGAAAATGCAATCTCACCAATCGATTGTGTTGACAACGTTTCTTACGTGTATTGTTTATACGTTCCTTGTTGAGACTTAAAAATCAGAAACACGAATCGAGGATAAACGACTTCTTTTCTGTGGAGGCAACCAGTAATTCAATATTCACTGTAGTTTTAATTCAAATTATATCGTCACCATCGTAGGCTTACCTTAAATAATTGGCTATCATATAAGCTTTAAAACTTCATATTACGTCATTTTTATATAAATCATTTACTTTATTTCTTACATTTTGCATACGGTTAATTTCAACAACATCATTTAAAAAGTACGATACAAATAATCTAGAACCAAATGCAGAGGTATCCTTATCGAAAGAGGGTCTGCAATGGAGTCAAGTGAGCAATTGCCTATTCAACACAAGACACGGCATATCCCAAACTATGATAAGAGCTATATATATATCGTTGTTGTTGTCAAATCAAAGGCATTTATAAACTGAAAGTTCAGAAAGTGATTAGTATATCTAAATATAATTAAGACGTATTTCAAGTAGCATAAACCGATGCAACTCTCGAACCACGTTCATTTCTGTTCTGGTACGTTTTCGCCGATGCATGCTCCACAAAAGATTTCCATTAGTCGTTTCCGGCTGGTCTTGCGCACCAGGATATATACAATCGGGTCAACTGTGTAGATGAAGCCACCAAGAAGGTGGACGAAGCTTACTACATAAGTATTAACAACCAACCCCGGAAACTGCTGTATCATCATTAGCGTCTACAACAAACGCCGAACATAAGAACATAATTGATAGGTACAATAACATGCGAAAATGTGCGATGATTTGGATCAAAAGCAAGGGGCACACAAACCGTGTTTGATTTTAGCAATACATGTATTAATAACAAGTTAACGTTTTGTAAACCAAATATTTAAAACATAATGCAAACTGCAAGCATGATATCTTTATAACAATTGTGGTTTAACATACGTTAGGCAAGAAAACTTAAGGCAACAATAAGTTCAAATTTCGTGATTGTTAAAAAAACTATCTAAGGTTCCATTTTGAATATTTATTACTAATTTATTCCTTAAAGAACTGATGCTAAAGTAGACGCCTTTTATTGAATGATGAATGCAGAAATTCTTAATCATGGAAACTAACAAATCTAAACAGTTCTTACCGAACGTTACTTACATTAAAGGGCGTTCCACATACAAGGTACACTAGGGCTAGACAGGCCATCCGTTTAGCAAAAACAACTTCGAAAGGCGTCACCCTGGATTCAGACGAGCATGAACTTCCAGACGGGCAATCATTGGAACCACTACCCTCGAAGACAGTCAAGCGAGTATTCATACGAAGTAGAGCCCTGATAATGAACATGTTGCAGATGACGATTGTTAAGGTACAGACAAATCCGATAAGGGGAAACATCATACCGAAGACGCGATCTTCGGGGACAGACCTGTAGCCGAGGGGGCTACAACTTGCTTTTCCTCCTTTCCGCATTGAAATCACGTTGCCGAGTCCCATGGTCGGGAAGGAACAAAAGAGAAGTATGACGAAACCGGCGAGCAGACATGCGACCTTCCACGTAACGACAGTGATGTAACGTTTGTAGTAGAAAGGTAGGCAAATGGCAAGTACCCTGTCTACTGCCATAAGAAGGTTCACAATCCCGGATGACAATCGGAAGAAAATGTGAATCGCTGCTATAAAGGTACAGAACGGTAAGGATATTGTTGTGACGTAGCGCGTTAGTATGTGTCTAGTGGCCGATCATATGACAGCGGAGAGGTCGGTGCACACGAGAACGAGAAGTAGGAAAATGGCTGGAAAAATGGCCTACCGAATGTCCCGAATGATGAAGTAAAGGGCGAGCAGGTTGCTGAGAATCCCAGGAATCCAAATGAGGAAAATAGAAAAGTAGACTGTCCACGAAACAGTCTCTGATCTCGTTGAGGCAGTGGAGGCAGATCTAATCGTTGCATTCAGACTCGCATCAACGGAACTCATCGTTGTATTCAGACTCACAGCAACTGAAGTATTTGTCATGTTCATGTCGACCATTGTATTTATTTATGCGTTTTCTTCGCACGTACTGTGAATATTTGTATTAGTAATAAAGTATAAAATTCCTTCTGATATTTTAAGTTTGATTATCAATACAAATACCTGTTCAAAAGTCAAACCCAAGATCCTTCAATACAATATAGGCGAAATATAAACACTTTAAACTTTAATGCAGTGCGCTTAAAACTCACTTTTGTTAATAAAAGTTCTTCATATCTCTAGAACGTACGGCCTTCTTCTTTTCCTTACAGAGCATCGATTCTAACGGGCTAAATACTAGTAGTGGAATGAATATATAGTACGGAGAACACATGGTGGCTTGTGAGTTTTAAAAGTTCATACCCCAGTTATTGGAAACATATACGCCGATCATTTACTTAAAGTGTAAAACATCCGCCCTTATAATTATTATAAATATTAAATTATAATTATTTTACATTATTTTGTAATTATATTAATATTGAATTGAAAAGCAACAAAGTTGGCGTCAAATTTAAGTCACTGTCAAGGGCTATAGCTGTTTCTTTGTTCGTAATACTAAACAAGACGTACAAAGTTAACAACATACATTAACTTATTGTAAAGGCATGAATATACAGTTGCAAATATGACATTATATAAATACATAACAACACAAATAAACTCTCTGCGGGCTGATTAAAAACTTCGTTTAGAAGACATGGAGGTTTGGTTGGAGATGCATACATGTTTTACAAACATATCACTTTGTCATTGTCCATATCCAAGTTGCTTATCTTTAATTTTGAAACTTAGATGATATATTTGTGTTGCTGCTATTGTTATCAATTTTGTTCGAAATAAATTTTGTGTTGTAATTCAATTCAGTGTTGTTTTGTATCATACAGTGACAATTATGATATGATGATTACACATTCTGCCTTGTATCCAGATACAGATTTTACATAGTTCATTCTATGTATGTTTGCATTATGGAGCGTATTGCCGTTTAGCTTTGAAGAAACTAGCTGACATTGCATATTAAAAAACAAAATCCCAATATTGCACATAAATGTGGCACTAAAACATACGTTAACAAACAAACATGTATTTATGTATGATATATCGCTTGACTGGTAACTATATATTTTGAGTAAGATATATCGATTGACTGGAACTTATATATTTGCGTTTGATATATCGCTTGAATGGTAAAGATATTCAAGTGTACGATATCAAGCTTGACTGGTTAAGATATATAATTTCGTATGATTATAAGTGAGATCTCGCGTGAAACAAAAACGATTTGTTTTTAAATGTCATATTTTAAACAAAGGGCAATAACGCAATGAAACGACCATTGGAGCGGAACGACGTAACAATATACGAGTGTCCCCTCGATACCAATGCTTAGCAAAAATTAGACATTTGTATCATTAGTGTCTTGCACGAACAGGGAAGAACGGAACGACGGAAGAACGAACAGACACCTCTATCTCCATCGATGGAAGACCCATCTCCAACTTGAGATTCGCTGATGACATTGACCATGGGTGGCATCAGTAGTGCACTTCTCAAGATCTCACCAACAGACTCTTTGAAAGATCAGGAGCACACGGGATGGACGTCAGCACGGAGAATTCGACAATCAAGGTGAACAGTTCGACCAAAACCAGTGCAGACATCTTCATCAACGGCGAGAAACTGGAAGAAGTGACGTGCTTCATGCAAGTACTTGCTAGCCCACCTGTCAAGGGATGGTACCAGTATGGCTGAGGTCCGTATACGAATAACCATGGCGACCTCAGCGATGGCCAGACTGAGCTGGTTGTTGACAAGTCGCCTGAGCTGGTTGTTGAGAAGCAGCTCAAACAGCTTCCCCACTAAGTACAGGCTCTACAAGTCCCACGTAGTCTCCATCCTACTGTACGGCTTCGAGAACAGGACGCTTATCGCGGACACAGACCATCGGATACAGGTCTTTGAACACAAGTGTCCCCGAAGACTGCTCTGGATCTCCTACATGGAGCACAAGACCAACGAGTACGTCTTAAACATGACTGCAACACTCGCTGATTCACAAAAGCCCCTTCTGATAACCATCAAGCGACGAGGGCTGGAGTAGGGATGACACGTCACCAGGCCGGATTCTCTGTGCAAGACTGTGCTTCAGGGCACGCTAGAGGGAGGTCGCCGTCGAGGCCGTCAGATGAAAAGCTGGATGGACAACGTGCAAGAGCATGACTCACTACCTGTGGATGGATTACTATCAGTAGCCCATAGCATACCTAACTTGTGGGGGCTTAACTTTTGTCGTCCCTCATTTCCCCCCAACGGCGAGACCGGTCAAGGGAATGATGATGATGATGATGACCTTTAAACATTTGGTGCCATTGTACGCGTGTTTTCACAAGACAGATTTATCAACCATCGTTTGAGATGTAAGCGTGTTTTTACCATACACCATTGACATTGTATGCGTACTTTTAACAATTATGTTCATGAAACATCAATGCCATTTTTGAGCGCGTTTTTACACGACAGTTCCTAAAAAAAAATCATTGAAATTGCAGGCGTCTTTCACAAGACTGTTCCATGAAACTTTATTGATATGTTGCGGATGTTGTACAAGAAAGGTCGATAAAAATATATGACATTGAATGCATGTCATCGCTTACATTGTACGCGATGATTTACATGAAAAGTCTATTTAACATCGCTGCCAGTGTCCTCTTATTTTTACACATCATCTTAATCAAACATCGTTCACATTGCACGCAAGTTTTTACAAGACAGTAAACAGTGTTGGCATTGTACGCAAGTCAGGTATCTAAAATATCGTTGACATTTCACTTGGTTTTCAATACATAGGTCTATTAAACATCATTGACAGTGTATGCGTGTTTTACAAAACGTTCTTACAAACATCGTTGACTGTGTGCGCGTTCTTGTAGAAGACAGGCACATCAAAACTCGATGACAATGTTCGATGTTTTGAGAGACAGCTATTAAAAGCATATAATTCCAAGTTTTCTGAATGGCTATCGATCTAGCGACACAATTTATACAATAAGATCAATTTACTTGATATCTTTATGCAAACAACATTATTTTCGCACAGATTATTTGATGACGTATGTAAAACGACAGTGCGTGGAAATTAATCGGGATCCACGACTACAAGGCTTTGTGGCATCATTTTTTTAGTATTAACATAAGCTTGTGAGCAATACTATAGATTGAAACAAGTGAGGTTTTATTTCCATTTATTTAGTACTACAAATTTATATTCTTGATTCAAAATCGAATGGTAAATCGATCCGTGACAATCAAGTTCTACATTCTAAATGGAATGCGATACTTGTACAATATTGTCAGTGTGCAACCTAAAAAAACTTGTAAATAAAATCAATCTAGATTGACTATACTTTTTATCAGCTGTTTGTTTTTCTTTCAATACATTGCTTTGGAATCAGACGCTGCTTACGTCTCCAATGGTGGCGCTTTTATTGGTGAATTTTTGGCGGTAATCTCAACATTGTTTGCAGCCGTCCATAACAGAAAGATGAAAAAAGAAAATAATTTGAAAGTAACATGTGTGTTTATGTGATATAAAGCAAATATATATAATAATGGGTCATTGTGTTTTTCCTTTAATTGAACATGAAGTAAAACTTTCAATTACATGTAGTGTACAGGCCTATCAGTAAATCAAAATTTACAGTCGACGATTGTATTAGCTGGGAATAGTGTCGGATGGTTTATATCAATAATATCAATAAATACGCACCATACAAGTTTTCCAAATAATTATCATTCAGAATATTGATATAGTTTGGAACTAGCCCCTTCCCCCCCAGTTGGTGATGGTTTTGTCAGTATATGAAAATTAGGGACCATCATTCTTACGTTGTGAAGTATGATAAACACGTGACAAACGTAATTGGAAATATTCCATAAAGTTGTAAACTTATTCTGTATGTGGGTTTTGATCTGTTTCTTTGCAAATTACTGTGTATTATATATGCACAAAATGTTATATTGTTGGTAAACATCGGGGTTTATTTATAATTCGCGATTGTCTAAAATGATGGTTTTATAAATATCAGTTAAATTTCACATTGTTTAGCAAAAATAAATCAACATTAGTGATTTTTACGTATGTGAAAATGTTTTAACACAACCTCCAACCTTTGCGTTTACTCATTAGACCCCGTGTACTACTGGAGAAACGCTTCGTAATTGGTGAAAAATGCTGACAAAGCTTACGATATGTCTCAAAATAAAGCGTCATTAAAATTCATTAAAGTTAGTGCATGTGATCAAGCAAGAATAAGTGTTTATATTTATTCCCCAAATTATATTCAAGTGTCTAAATAAAGCGGAATAAACGTATTAATTGTTCCGCTTTGCGACCTGACTGTTCATTTAGTATAAAATTACATTTTTATCACCATACTTATATACTTAATTAACAACTATTTGGTGTATACTGTATCCTCTAACATCAAGTTTTGCAATAATACAACGAATATTTTATAAATAATGAGGAAACGAAGTACTGAACGTAAACTTTTGGGATGAATATGTCAATGAACGTATACGCATTTGGCGTCGGTCAACACTGTATGTACATAATGACAGCTATATACATGGGCAAATTGCACATATATTCAACAAAATATGTCGTCAGGTAGCTTATAGGTTGAAATGGGCTGAGCTAATCAGTTCAACTGGTAGATATGGTGAGGCTCAATAACAATAATCGATTTGGAAATACTAAACCAACTTAACTAAAATTACCAGTGTAGAAGCAATCATTTATATGGATTATAACTATTTGACTATTTACTATAAAGGCTTTTTGAAGGTACAAACACTGCTGTAACAGCTTTGTGTGTATAATTTGACTAAGAGTTTATTGCACATTCAAATTAAATCTGATTACTGAACAAACATCAGTACAATTGTTAGCAAAAGTAAGATACAACATGCACGATGATTACATGATTTGAATGATTAATGCAATTGGTGTCGTATCGTATATGCATCGAAATGCAGTTAATTCATCGTCAAATTCTTTGTGTTATATTCTCGTTTGTAAGGAGAACACATCATTTGAAAGTATTACGCTTCTGCGTACTTCCTTGCAAACACAATTTAAAAGAATAATTAAAACATGAATAAAATGTAACTAATTTAATGCCACGTCATTAAACTCAATGACTTGATGACACTTACAATATAATTTTCCTAAAAAGTATTAACTCAACGAAACCTTATTCAGGATATTGCCTCCAAAAAAGATCCAATTTTAAGGATATTTTATATGCCGATATATTAAAATTACTTCACTAATGTAATGCCATTGTACCTGTCTTACGGCTAATGGACTTTCACAATGGGAGAGGCAAATCCATACAACAAAAACATTAGCCTGATTTTTTTATTAAGAAAGAAACTAAGATTGCACGAATTTTCTTTAAAATTAAAAAGTGGAATTACATCCTTAATCTTATGAAACGAAGAGACATTTATCACACCGGAAACTCCTGCTCCGTTTTATATAGAAAAAAGTACATTAAACATTAAGTCGAATCGAAAACGAGACAATAAAAACATTAATGTCATTTTCAAGGTAGGTATTGGAGGTTTAGAAACATTTGATTGCGATCATATGAAGCGATGTTTAAACATGTATTAGTTACTGACTGTACTCAAAATCACAATATACCATGCCTGTGTTCATATGTATGAAGTATTTGTGAAGTTAGCAAACTCTTAGCGCTCTCAATAAGCAACCCTGACATTAGATATTGCAAGGCTGGAGAATATTGATTATAAGACTATCACTCCGCCCACCCCTATATCAATCTTCCACCAATTTAAAAAAAAAAATGTTTATTTAAAAAAAAAAACAACAACGAAGCCGAAAATTCAACAATCGGAAAGGGCGACCGTTTTCGTATAGTCTTCGATCGCAATCTGTATCACAATAAATCGTGTTTAACGCTTGTTATAGGAAAATTAGAAAACATATGTAGCACTAACAAAACAAACGGATATTACTGTCCCCGCACAATTTATACAATCAGTTTAAGGACAGGTATCAGTTGGAATGCGAGTATGCTCATTTTTATTTCCATTTAATTAAAAGATGTGTAATATATGCATTAATGTGCATTTGTTATTTGCCTGCAATGAACGAATTGTATAATATTAATGTAAGTAGTATTTTATTTTGAAAGATCCCCGTGTTATAATTACTCAATGTTGTGAGTTTTTGTTGTATGTGTTTTCTGTATTGTTGAGGCAATTGTTCGATTGTATTAAATAAAAAAGCGATAATGTTTCAATGTCCTTTTGGTGTGTATATGAATGTATTTTCCACTATTTTAATGATAACAAACTGTTTTAACCATTTGGTGTATGATTTAAACTATGCATATACATTTCTTAAGTTATTATTTTCATATGACACATCGGTTACTTCTAATGTATGGAAATTAATCATTGAGTACTTTTGCCTTAAAATGTGTTGCCTTTATTGTGCATATGTTTGTTCTACGTGGTCATGTTATCTTGTATAAGGTAGTGATGTAAAACCTAGTAATATGACGATGCACTGTTGTAAAGTGATTGTTCTACGTTATACATGAATGTCTTGCTACCTTTAGTAATGGATATAAGCTATGTGTTTGTATGAAGTACATTTTCTTTGTCGTATGAAACAAGAATCGTGTTGTAGTTTATAGGTGTCTGATATAAATAATATTTTCCATTAGCGTTCATATAGGGATAAGATGTAAATCGGTCACTGTCAGATAAAACTTCTTTATTGCATAAGAGTTTTTGCAATACGCAATATTGTCAACATTAATTAACTACCAAAATAAAGGATTCTGATTTACTTCAAACAACTTTACTTTCATAAACTTCATAAAGACAAAATAAACGTTAAACTTGATAATAAAGGAGTATGTGTAACAAGTTTAAATAACTTGTCACATTTTCGACGAGTGTAAATAGGAAACATAAGTACACAGATGGCCTGAGGTAGACAGGGTAGTTATTTACTTGTTGCCACGGGTTTTGGAGCCATTTAGTAGTAGTAGTAGTTTTAATAGTAGTAAGTAGTTTTATTTTGGGACTAATACACAAATCATGGTAAGATACAAACACATAGAGACATACTAACAAATACTGATGAATGACTAGTTCAGTAATACCTGACATAATATAACAAATATAAGTTCAAATAAATAAATCTTACCAAGAAATGCTAACCACGTGTAATATACTTTTTAAGCGTTTTCATTGGCTTAGTTTTCGTTTATTGACCAATCGCATTTTGTTATTTTGCTGACATGACGTTGCAACGTCAAATGACGTCACGAAATGTAAACACAATTCGGTATTAATCATTATGTTTGCGTAAATATTTATTTAATTTGCTCATTTAAAAGCATGTAATAAAAAAGATCTGACACTGGTTGTCAAATCATACCATATTTTATTAAACTCGTCCAGGAAATTCGTTAGTAATAGTTCGCCAAAGGTTCGCTTTCTAACAAAATTCCTGAACTCGTTTAATAAAATATGGATGATATGATAACTAATTCCAGATCCTATATATATATTAATTATAATTCATGTTGTTTAATCGCAATCAGTTTTTCTGGCAGTAAAGACAAAGTTTGATGCAGTCTTTTCTGTCATGTTTAAGTGCATCCTTATTGCAAACAATCGGTGTTATACTATGGGTTCATGTATCAATCTACAACTGTTAAATGTTTGGGTACAAATGATTCAATCATGGATACACTATACATATTTAAACGTGACATCGGACACCACGTACTAAACCGAAAATGTACACATCTTTTTATCTGAAGGGCATTTAATAGCAGGATAAAGTTAACTGGTAAAATTGTAAAGGTCTTAATTTATGGAGTGTTGCTGCTCTAACACATAACACGAAACACATAACGTTACCAAATTAGGTGTGTTTTATATTAGTCATAGTACAAAGCTACGTGCTGACTGTTGAACATTATTTTATGCAAAGGAATTCAATATTAAAAAATAAATTATAAAGGAAATAAGTTTTCTTACTAGCCTGACTAGAGACCCCTTTTTAAATGTTTTATTGATTTGAAATTATAATTGTATTAATGCAGTCATATCTTATCACCGTGCATCCTAGATCGTCAACATTAAGAAGTAAAGAAACAAATAACGACATGTGAATAGTACCGTTATTGCTGACACATTTTCATGATATTTTAGACTCAATTGAAAAACATGACATTTTATCTCTTACCACTGTTATACTCGCGTCTTTAAGTTTCCTCGGTTATATCGAGTCAAGTTATCGTTCAGAGAATGTCTCGAGTGAACTGATTAAAACCGCCACACAATAGAGCTGGTGATCTTGGTAAAATATTTATGACTTCGGGATACACAATGTGTTACGATATATTTTGTTTGTTTGAGTATTGCGAATAAATAGTTATATCCATAGTGTTGCATCTTTACGAATCATTTAAAGTATCCCCTTCTTTCGAATTATGCTTTAGAAATATATATTTCCTTAATGCAACATGTTGAATCAATATTAATATGCACCAAATTGCTAACATTGCAAACTATCATGCATCATTTTCTCGATAACATGTTCATTATATCCAATCCTAATTTAGACATAGCACTTAAGACAGGAGCGACGTGATTTAATGTGCAACGGATGTAAAACACGGCATCTAATGAACATGCAGCGAGAGGTTTCCGGAGTGAATCAATGAACATTTATTTTATTGCGCCAAGGATTTGTTTTTCACAACCATTAAACTGTTTCTAAAAAATCCGCGTGGTCGTAGTTAATATTAGTTAATAACTTCTGCGCTTGGTGCTTTATAACTTATTTTAATGAAATTCCCTAAATAATACCACACATCAAACGTACTTTAGGTCCCTAAATCTTTGATTCAATGAATACTTCGATATACTTGAACAACTGTATTCGCAGTACATGTATTTTTGTTTAGCAAATTGTACCTTATGCAAAGTAAAACGGACTTAAAGTCAATTACCATAGTGCGTTTGTACCTGAATATTAAAACCTCACATTTTAGATATAGATGGTCTATATGTTGCATTTATAGTAGACGTAATGCAAATTTGATGCTGCATGGTATTTATTTAGATTGTCCATGGTTTTATGGATTTACAAGTCACGAACGAACAAATCAAAAAAAAAAAAAAATGACAAGTACAAATGAAAAGCTATTAAATTTAGCTGAAAAGTAAAGTCATACTGTTTAGAACAATACTAAAGAGATACAGTTTTACAATCACTTGATCATATCATAGAGAATACATGCTTGCTGCCGAGATGGAGATAGTTTATCCGGTGAGGCTTAGAAAAAGAAAATATGGCGAGCTTCAGCGAGCCCTATTTTTCTTTTTCGGGCCGAACCGGATAAACTTTCTTCATCTCGGCAACAATCATGCATTCGATTTATCCTGCGTCATTTTAAATTGGGTCGAAATTATTCTTTATCCAAGACAAATGATTTATTGACATAGCAAAAAAATTATTCTGGTCGGGCATCCACTGATGATTGTGTCACGTAAACAATAGTTCAACATTAAACATTTTAATACTTTTCAATTGAAAATATTATACGAATTTAAAACAAATCGCGAATGTGATATTTTGTATTGTAGAAATATATGCAGTAAAACAAAAACTCAATTTCATTTAAAGTTCATATCTGTATGAAGCGGATCGCGCGGTTTACTGAATAAAATGGCGTCCACATCCAGTCTTAGCCAACAGTGATAAATAAAATAAAGCTACAAATCTACGAAACAATTGAAAAAAATGATAATTAAATGTATCACATAATTGTATAATTAAACTATCGATTGCAGCTGAAACCGTACTGTAAATTAGAGTAATGAAACTCTTAACACGAGTCATCAAAACACAAAATCTTTTAAACGACACTCTTACCTCAAACTGACAAAGGCTCAATGAGAACTTTAATCCAATGATTTTACCAATAAAATAACAACGATATGCACTTCCATTTTCTGTGCTTCAATCGGCATCCCTTTATTGAAATGTATTTTAAACCACACCATCTTTTGATAGCGTTTGTATAGAATGGTAACCCTTCTTACCCAAAACACGATTAACGAAGTCGTAAACCTGTCGGTGCGAGTTATTTTATTTCTATCGAAGTTAACAATTATGCATGACAAAATCACAATCCGGTATACGTTTTGGATTCATTCGATGCTTTGATATTTTTTATTTTATTTAACTGTTAAGAAAACAAAACGTTCACATTGTTGTCCCAAACATCCAGAGATTCAATTCGATTCAACTAGTATATTTCGTCCGAGAAATGACGTCCTACGAGAAACATCATAAATTGCGTAATCAAGTGAATGAAAAATAAAAATACGGAAAGCTGGTTCGGTCATATATTTTTAAGAAGAAACAAAATAGGATATGTTATATAAACACTAACATTCATGATGCTTTTGAATAAATTTAAAAGGTCAACCATAAGAACATCTTTATCGGCTCGTAGAAATACGTACTGACGGTAGATCGCGGTAACACGAGGTACTGCCGGAGATCAGCTAGTATATTCGACCAAGTTTTATTAGGTCAATGTTTGCAACAGAGACATGATAAAATGATATAGTAACGTTATAACGTGGCTTCATACAAAAACAAAATTCCTCCACATGCTTCTTTCTTTTTGTCAGACTCACAATGTTACCATATGGTGGAGAGAAAAGCGTCGCACTGTAGATGTGATAACAACGCAGTGCGACGTAACTGTGCATTTATAGAAACTTGAAACTTGAAACTAAACTTGAAACTTGCTAATTTAATGAAACGCCTATTTATATAATTATATTCAATGGCGTTGTACAAAACATATATAAGTACATAAAATTTATAAAACTTAAGAGTGATTGATACTATTACGAAACATTAATTAAAGGATTAATAATCAATTAAAATGCTGTAAGAAACTTAATTAATAATACGTGAATTGTGCTCTAATTTATAGTACAGGAATTATCGCAGTTTTTGACAGAATTTAAGAAATTTACAACATTTCTTAAACCTATTCACACAGCATTTGACGATCTTATCAGTTTACCCGTTTAAGTGCACATGCGTAAACAACATGCTAACCTACCTACATACACTCTTGGAAAAATCAATCTCTAATTCTATGGTAGTGCATTCTTTTATGGCTATAGGATTGTGATAATTTCATTATCGAATAAAATACATCAGCACGTAATTCAGCGATGTCGGTCGAAATACATATTAAACCTAGTAACCTAATATTGAAGAACCATTGGTAGGTTGACTTTCAGCTCAGAAGGCTATTATTTCAAGGGGTAACCTGGACACCATATTGCAACAAGCTGAGTCATATACCAGAATGACCGTGATAGTCTGAAGTTTACTAAGCCACCAGCATAAATTGGCATAAATGGTGGCGAGCTAAGATATCCAATATGGCCACCAAGATGGCCGCCATTTCTGTTTGTACCGGATAGTAATAAAAACATAGGGATACTTCTTGATATAAAAATGATACAAAATAATCTACTGGTGGAAATTGCTTATACTAGAAGTACTCATAATGTGATGCATTCAGGTCATCTTCGAAGGTAAAGTTCAAGGTCATATCAAAGGTTAAAGGTCAAAAATACAGATTTTTGTTCGATCTTACCACATATTTTTCCTTTTGGGCAAAATATATACAAGGTATTCAAGGTAATTTTGTATCAAACTAAAGGGCATTGACTGTTCATTATGTTTATGCAAACAGTAAAAAAATTGTGTTCCCATGGAAACAAAAATTATGTCTTTCAAAATGGCGGCGATGTGATTATTACATTGAAAAGTGGCCACCAAAACCTATTAATGATCATAACTATGTAAATATCCACTCGAATTTGATTATTTTCGTGGCTATACATAGGTTTCAAGGGACAAAGAAAAAATTAAGATCATCAGACAATGTTTAAGTTTATTATATTACACACAAATCCAACATGGCGTTAACCATTGCCGCCAAGATGGCCACCAAAACCTATCAATGATCATAACTATATAAATTTCCACTCAAATATTATGAATTTGGTGGCTATACCTAGGTTTTAAGGGGAAAATAACACATAAAGATCATCACCCATGTTTTAGTTTACAATAGTTCACACAAATCCAACATCGCGTTTAAAATAGCCACCAAGATGGCCTGCAAGTTGGTCGCCAAGATGGCCGCCAAAACCTATTATTGATCATAACTATGTAAATATCCACTCAAATTTGATTATTTTGGTGACTGTACATAGGTTTCAAGGGGCAAAGAACATATTAAGATCATCATACATTGTTTACGTTTATTATATTTCACACAAATCCAACATGGCATCAACAATGGCCGCCAAGATGGCCACCAAAACCTATTAATGATCATAACTATGTAACTAGCCACTCAAATATTATGAATTTGGTGTCTATACCTAGGTTTTAAGGGGCNAAATAAATAAATATATATATATATATATATATAATTGCATAATTATATATATAAATAAATATATATAAATAAATAAAAAAATATATATAGCAAAGTTAGTCATATGAATATAGTGTTTAGTATTATAAATGAAATGAACATACAGAAATAGTGAAACCTATAAACACTATCGGAAGAATAGGTTAATTGTTGTAAATCGGACTGTATGTTGTGTAATGTTTTATCAATTACGAACACAGTTATTTGTATATTGAACCATATTTAAAATTTTAGACTTGAACAACAATTATAACACTAAAAATGTTTATTTCATTAACTTTTTCAAGATAATGTGTTGTTTTGTGTACATATCTGCAAACACAGATTTAATGAAACAAACATGTGGAACTGTTTTTATTTCTAGATTATAAAGCAATATAAATGAATTAAACATTTTTTCCTTCTCCCAAAGTCTCCGACTCTACAGCACTAATATTATGAAATTACAATAACGTCTTCAAGATTATTTGTTGTTTCGTGTACATCTCTGCATTAACAGATTTGACTCAACAAACATGTGGAACGTTATTAATTACTGAAGTAAAATGACAATATGAATGATTTAAGCATTCTTCCCTTCTCCCTTAGTCTCCAATATTATAGAAGTAATAATATGAAAATGCTCGCGTATTTATGAAACATATTGAAATGCCCCAGTATTTCTGATTTACTTTGAAGATGTTTGTTTTAACAATTCTTACCTTTATGATGTTGTTGTTTTATCATCTTAAACAGGCACCCAACGCGAGTNTAGTGTATTGGATAAAGGCGTGGTCTACTTGCATTTGTGTTATTGAATATAAACATCAACAACTGGTATTAATTACACAAATGATTACAAGCCTTCAAACAGACGAAATTCTTTTATATTGTTTTTGCCGCATAATGAAATACCCCAGCATTTCTGAATGACTTTGAAGACGTTTGTTTTAATAGTTCTTTCCTTTTCAATGTTGTTGTTTTGTCATCTTAAACAGGCACCCACCGCGAGAAGTCGTGTCCAGAGTTGTTTTAGTATAAACTATGCTCATCAAATTTTATTATTTTATAAGCACAATTTTATACTTCATATGTATTTTATCCTTGGTTTGTTTGTTGTTTCGACTTTTCATTGCAAGTGACATTACGACTCGCAAAATTTAATTTCATTGATCCTTAAAGCATTTATTCAACTCTTACTCACATTGGTGATTGGTAATATCCATTGCATGTAATCAATTCCTACTTTGTCTGTTAATATGTTTGCTCCTTTTTGCATTAGATGCCATTATCCCATTGCAATCGTAAAAAAGCTCCTTTGCTTGAAATCACATTTTTATCTGCC